>LPNX010406557.1:152198-288246 GCA_001517045.1 Pseudotsuga menziesii
TTTGCTGGTGGCGGGGACTGGTTGTCATTTTCTTTTGTTGTGTTCTGCGGGCCAGGGTTTCCCTTGCCTTGCTTCTGTGGCGGATTCGCAGGTCCAGAGTCTCGCTTGTTCTTTTGTCGAAATTTCTCCTCAATTTTGACAGCATACCGATAGGCGGATCCAAGTGAAGAGATGTCGAGGAAGTCCATCTCAGTTTGGATGTACCGATGTAGACCACTGTGATATTTCAGGATTAGGTGCCGCTCGGAGTCTTTGATACTCAGCTTTGTCTGCAGAGTATGAAATTTGTTGGTGTACTCCGACACCGTCTGGTCCCTTTCTTGACGCAGAATGGTCCATTTTGTGTACTGGTCATCATAGTTTCCCACAGGGTAATACTGTTCCTTGACGGCATCTATGAAAGAGGCCCAAGTGGGAATTGTTTCAAATATTTCAGACTCGTCTGATAAGTTTTGCTCACAATAAGTGCCCCACCAATTTTGGACATGGGGGGCTGCCTTAAGGAGCGCAAAAGTGATCTTTTCTCTGTCGAAAAAATTGTGAACAGAGAAATACCCTTCTAGAACATTCACCCAATTATCTAGGGCATCTGCATCAATATTACCTTCAAATAAAGGAATATCAAAGTTAGCTTGTACCTTAAAGGGAGTTGCATCCCCGAACTGGCTGCTTGTTGAAGATGCACTGGCCGCGGTCGGCATTCGCCGAAGGATTTGGGAGAAAATATCCATCATCTCGTTCCTCTGTCGCTCGAGGGCTTCCTCGAGCAGCGACTTGATAGGATCTCCTGCTCCGTCGTCTCTCTTTTCTTCCGCCATGGGAGGTCGTTTGGGACGGCGAGAATGATCAAGTGAAACTAGTTCGAGACCAAATTCTTTGTACTCGGACCTCGTCGGGGACATGCACCGAGAAACAAACAAAGAGCAGATTGCTCTGATACCACTGATCCGGATTTATGCGTGAATGAAATGAAAGAACATATACAGAATCATAATAACAGACAATTTGCAAGGATAACAAAGATACAGTAAACACATATTCTATTAAATGGCGGAAATAGAACAGACTGTAATACAATTGCTAGAATGGTGGTAGCGATCTCTGAGAAGAGATGTGGCTGCTACGCTCATTCATGCCAAGATGAATACAAAATGAGGCCAAAGAGGCCTATTTATAATAATAATGAGATGAGAACCCAAAAGTCCCAAAACGTAACCCTAGAAGATGAACCGTCATAAAGTTTGCAGCCCCAAGGTGGTAAGTTGAACAGTCAACTTCCCGAGGTCATAACTTTTGCATACGATCTCCGATTTGGGCGTTCGATAGCTCGTTGGAAAGGTCTATCTAAGCTTTACAACTTTTGGGTTGGCAAAATGCATGCCAATGGCAACCATTTGGCCCCGAATCTACAAAAAACGTCGTTTAAGGCCTCAAAACGACCCCGGAAGTTTAGGACTCGAAAAACTGCCGAAAAATAACTAGGAAACTGCCACAATGGACAATTGTTTTGAGCCAGTGGAATAGGTGGGTGGCCACCGATCTCCATCTGGATCAAGGACAAATCGCAGATTTGTTACATGACTATCAGGACTTATTGCCCACTAAGTTCATAGAAATGAAGGGAATAGTAGGATATTTGGGTGTCGTGAGGATACCTTTGAAAGAGGATGCTAGGCCAGTTAAGCAGCGTCCATACAGATTAAATCCTCATTATAAAGAAAAAGTTAAGGATGAAATCGATAAGATGCTAGCAGTAGGCATCATTGAGCCTGTGGAAGAGAGTGAATGGGTTAGTCCCATGGTCGTACAGGAAAAGAAAACCAAAGGAGACATCAGGATTTGTGTCGATTTGCGCAAACTCAACGACACATCACTTCACGACCCATTTTCGACACCTTTCACTGATGAAGTTTTAGATAATGTGGGAGGATAGGAGGTCTAATCCTTTACTGATGGATTTTCAGGCTATCACCAGATCAGAATCCATCAAGAGGATCGACATAAGACCACTTTTACGACACAATGGGGCTCATTCCAGTATACGGTAATGCCCTTTGGTCTTAAAAATGCACCAGCTATTTTTTCGAGAGTAGTAGTTGCTGTATTCAAGGAATACATCCATAAATTCTTAGAAGTTTATTTCAATGATTGGACTGTATTTGGATTAATCGACAAGCATATAGGAGATTTAAGGCTCATGTTAGAGAAATGTAGGCAATATCAGATTTCTCTTAACTTGAAGAAATGTATATTCTGTGCGCCATTTGTTATTTTGTTGGGTCATATTGTTTGCGGACAAGGCTTGATGGTAGATCTTGCAAAGATTGCCATCATTGTAAATCTTCCAGCACCCAACTCAGTCAAGCAATTGAGGACAGTGCTCGGTCATACTGGGTACTATAGAAAATTCATCAAGGGTTATGCAAAGATCACAGCACCTATGGAAAAGTTGTTAAAGAAAGATGTGAAATTCCTATGGAATGAGGAATGGCAGAAAATCCTAGACACCCTTAAAGAGAAGATGGTTACAACACCCATCTTAGTATTTCCAGACTGGACCAAGCCATTTCATGTACATGTGGATGCATCTGGCATCGCACTGGGGATCGTCTTAACCCATCTAGGAGAAGGGGGTATTGATCACCCTATCGCATACTCAAGCAGAAAGCTATCTACCACAGAAAAGAACTACACCACTACAGAAAGAGAAGGATTAGCTATGGTGTATGCTCTACAGAAGTTCAGGCACTACCTATTAGGTGCCTCATTCAAGATGTTCACTGACCATTCCACTTTGAAGTATTTGGTCAATAAGCCAGTGTTAGGGGGAAGAATATGCAGATGGTTACTCCTATTTCAGGAGTATGATTTTGAAATTATTGTAAAACCAGGGAGATTAAATGCCGGACCTGATCATCTGTCGTGGATAGACTCAGGAGAAGAACCAAGTAACCTAGAGGACAATTTGTCAGATGTGCAATTGTTTTCTATTCAGATCGCAGATGAGTATTACGCTGATATTATTCACTTTCTCCATACAGGGCGGGCACATGTTGAGTTTACTAAGCAATAGAAGAAGCAGTTAGTTGTTAAAGCAGCAGAGTTCACATTGATTGCAGGGCAGTTATACAAGTTAGGTCCAGATGAAGTCTTGCGCAGATGTGTTATGCCACATGAGAAAGAGGCCATTATCAGAGAAGCACACTTAGGTGCCACAGGAGGTCATTTCGTAAGAAAGCCGACTGCTCAGAAAATCCTAGCTACAGGATTATGGTGGCCTACTTTGTACAAAGACACTAAGGAGTTTTGCAGATGCTGCGATATCTACCAGAGGGTAGGAAAACCTTCACGAAGGGATGAAATGCCGCTATGACCATAGATTACACTGTGCGCATTTGACAAGTGGGCTATAGATTTTGTGGGTCCTATCAACCCACCAGGAAAATGAACGGGTGCGAGATACATCATCACCGGAATAGAATACCTCACCAGGTGGGAAAAGGCCAAAGCAGTAAGGAATTGTGATGCTGCTACAGCTGCACAGTTCATTTTTGAAAACATCATCAGTAGATTTGGATGTCCAATAATTTTGATGAGCAATCAAGGCACACATTTTTTGAATCGCACAATTGAGGCCTTGACAGAGGAATTCCAGATACAGCACCATAAGAGCACTCCCTACCACCCACAAGCTAATGGTACGGTGGAGGCCTTTAACAATATTTTAGAAAATGCTCTTACTAAGATCTGTAATAGCCAAAGAAATGATTAGGACCTCAGGGTTAATGCTATATTATGGGATTATAGGACTACATGCAAGAAACTTATAGGACACACACCTTTTAGCTTGGTGTATGGACAAGAGGCTATTATGCCTATGGAATATATTATTCCCAGTTTAAGAGTTGCTCAAATTACCGGGATGGCTGATACAGACACGATGAATGAAATACTAGCGCAGTTGCTTGCCTTAGAAGAAGACAGATTCATCGCAGGATTCCATCAGAAAGTGTAGAAGGCACGAGAAAAAGCTTGGCATGACAGGCATATAAAGAGCAAGATTTTTCAGGTAGGAGACCTAGTGCTCCTTTGTGATAGCAAGTTTGTTAAGTTTCTAGGGAAGTTCAAGACACATTGGTTAGGGCCATATCAGATTCAGCAAGTTACCGAAGGAGGTGTCGTTCAGCTCAACAAACTGGATGGGGAGCTTCTTCCCACTTTCATTAATGGCAGTAGGCTTAAGCTTTATAGTGATAGCCACTCCACCTCCCAGATATAACTCAGACAGTTTATGCAAGTGCAGATGCCCAGTGTAGTTTAAAGGAGGTATCGCACCAAGTGCAGATGTCCAGTGTAGTTGAAAGGAGGCATTGCACCAGTAAGTAGTCTACACAGTTAAAAAAAAAATAAAAAAATAAAAAAAATAAATTTTAAGTATGAGGAAAGTTAGCACAAGCCATAGGATGCTTGGGGAGTTTTATATCTTGTGGTGCTTCACGCTAGCACTTTGGTTCAGAACGATGCGATGTGGCATCGCAGCAAGGCGATGTTTCCCCATGCCACGTAGACAATTTTGAAAAGGGACAGAAGGCTAGTCACTTCGCCTTCTGACAAGCAGTTAATCCAGATATGACAGGTATCCGTTGCCCTAGATTTGGCAACAGTATAATGATTTTTCCAGATTTGGTAAAATCTTCGATGAGACTGATGCCTGCACACAAGTTTTGAGGGAAATTTGATCGGATTTCAGCAATTAATGAGGATCAAAACGACGGGTGTGGTCTTGTCCATGCAATTAATACCGCTGACGGGTCTAGCCTAGATGATTGTTGCTTCAGGAATTATTGCCTTCAGCATAAAAACAGAGATCATTCATACAAAAGGGTTACTTTTGCGAGTTCTGAGAGCTATAGAGTAATTTGTAGAGTTTTCTCTGTGCAGAGATACTCCATTTATAGAGTGCTAGTTTTCCCCAATTTTGCAGCCATTGCTAGTCCAGAGCACTGCACCGAGTGGTTTCTGTCCGAGACAGAACCTTTAGAAGACATTGTGAAATGATTCCAGAGTGGTGGCCTCATGTTTGCTATGACGATGCCACCCAAGGTTGTGAAATTAGGTACATCATAGGTTAGACAGCCGCCAAGGATGAAGAGTCAAGCTCATATAGTAGAAGAGTCCAGCTTAGAGCAGAGAAAAGGAAGAGGATGAAAGTAAAAGTGAGAAAAAGAAAGAGAGGGGAAACTTGGATGGTTGTGCGTGTGGAGTTTCCTAGAAGATCTCACAGAAAGAAAAAAGGACCAAGAAACAGGCATCCGAGACACAGAAAAACAAAAGGAAAAAGGAAAGGAACGAAGCAGAAATTCAGCATGTAGACAAAGGCTTGTTCTCGAAATGGAATTCATGGCCTGTATAGCTTTCGTATAGAAGGATCCAGACTGAATGAAATGTTTGAGAAGGCTGGAAGATACATATTTCTATTTCCTTTGTGATAAAAGTTCTAACCCAAATAAAGAGGAAAGGATATCTGTGTAAGGCTTCTCAAAAGCTTAAGATCCTTCAAAGAGTTGCTGATCCACGAAAAGACCTATATGCAACTTTGGAGTATATCAGGTATCACAAGCAATGAGAGAGAGAGCATGACAATGAGGGAAGGAAAGATAAGAGAGACCTACAAACTAAGTTTACAGAAGACTCCATCATTAGTCAAGCTATGCTTGAAACAACATAAGAGCGTGTCGAAGCTATGGAGAAATAAGTCACAGGACTTTGAGAGAGATTTACAAGGACTTCGTAGGAAGCCAAGGAGAAGCTACAGCAAAAGAAACCAGCTGTTAGCGGCTCAGGGATGAGCCACAAGTAAGTGTTAGGGGACTATTGGAGCAGGGTCCCGCAGCTATAGGAAAAGCTGCTATATCGGGACAGGAAAGTCAAAAGTAACAGTACCTGAGCGACCGAGAAGAGAGAGCTCACCCACTGCACTAAAGGCAGTGGCGAAGACAGGAGGGATCAACTACCCTCATAAAGAGAAAAGGAGCAACAGGTCGAGGTATTGAAGACAAAGGACATAAGGGGAGCAACCGAGGAAGTGGCACCTATACCCATGATCATCACCTAGAAGCGTGGAAGACTGCAGAAAGCTATGGTGTGATGGAAAGCGGCAGTTCAAAGTACAGAGACGCCGACTGTCACAAGTTAGGGTTTTGGGTTACTGTTGCGAAAGGCCCACAGTGTTGTATTATGGAAAGACCTTCGGGCCGCCTATAAAAGCATGTATTTTGTATAGTGAAAGGTTAGCTATTCAGACAATTAACTAGTCAGAGAGTCAGTTAGTCTGTTAGCTTATAGTCATTTTGTATTGTAAGACATTGAGAAAGAGTCGAGCTCTAGTTCTATTATTCAGTCTGTAGTTATCTTACTATAACCAGTAGCTGGCTCTAGGAGCATGTATGTAACAATCCGTAGGGATTGACAGAGAGAGAGAGAGAGGAAGAGTATATTGTAAGAGGGAAATATAGAAAGAGAAGAGATCTAAGAGAGAAGGGCTCCTGGCTGTGTGCGTAGAGTTTCCCAGAATATCTCAAGCTACATAAGAGGTTGTAAGAGGTTGCAGCTGAACTATTTTTACTCTCTCAAGATATAATATATAAACCAGTTCCTGTGGACGTAGCTTCCTTCCTAAGGGGTGAACCACGTAAAATCTATGTGTTGTGCGATTGTCTCATGTGATTGTGCTTACTTAGTTAATATCTGTTATTTGTTACATGAGCTTTTCTATCAGTTAGTGAATGTATGTATGTTCTCATTCAGTTTAGAGCATATAGAAGGTTAAATGCAAGTTGAATGTATCAAGTGTTCTGTATATGAGTTTATCAGTGCTTGATTCACACAGTAATAGTTACAGTGTTAAGTGATTCCGGTATACTTATTCAGCAAGTTGAGTATAGTGGATGTTAAGTGTGTTGAACTGTGGAAGTTTAAGTAAGGTTGTTTAGCACCTTATTTGAGGATAACAGAGTTATTCTAGTCAGAGAGAAATCCTTTGGACCTTGAGAGTCACATTGAGTCTTGCAATAGAAGATATCGCAGTAAGAAAGGCGATATCGCACTGTCGGGGAAGCTGCGGTGTGAGATTTTGCGGGTTATGAGGCGAGTAGAGGGGAAAGTTGCGCATCGTCCTCGAGGATGCAATGTGATAGAGTCCTTCCCCTACCAGAACCAGCAAGGAAGAGAGAACAACACCTCGCAGAGAGATCCCGCTGGCCAAGAAGAGTCGCGAGACACTAGGATGCTACAGAACCTGGTTGAGGACACCTGAGCCTTCAGCCAACCCATAAGGTCACTTCGGGTGAGACTTCAGGCCGTTTCACGGTTTGTTGCTGAAAGGGCCAGTGAAATAGGGGTATTGTTTGTATATGTATACAAGTAAACCCAGGTCTACCCAGATAACCAACAGATACTAATGCAGGGGTTGTGCAAACCTAAGGTGCTCTCCGATAGAAAGTGCTCTTGACTTGTGTTTCTGCAAGTTCAAGAGTCTTACTTATGGATGATTTGAATTAAACAAACACAATAATTAATATGAAATGTGGTTGAATAAAACTCTCCAACAGAGAGCACTCTTGATCCACCTTATGGTGAGATTCAAGAGATCTTGGCTCTTCTTATGATTTAACAATTTATAACAAGATACCAATAAGCAATGATGAATCTAGCAATTAGTAAGAATGAAACTAAGTCTAATCAAAGAACTAAACTAATTGCTTAAGGAAAACTATACTAAGTAAATCATGAAAATGAACACAAGACACACTTCCCCAAAGTAGGGGAAGTAAAAAAGGAAGGAGAATTCCTCCCACTCAGTGATTTTTATTAATCTTTTACAATGATGATGTGTTTTTTGCTTCTTGGAAGAACGGGGAAAGAAGGGGATGCAAGAAGAGGGATAGCAATTTTTTTGTTCTTTTTGCACTCCTTGTTCGTTTGTGGCCTTTACGCTCTCCTTCACCTATCTGCAATCTAAGAGCTTAAGACACACACTTGTTATGCTATTAGTTGATAAAAAATAACTTGAAATTTAATCTATAAACTAGCTAAAAACATTTACCCAAACTCACCAAGAAGAAGGAAGAAAAGAGGCAAGAAAAAGGCAAGGCAAGAGGGGTGAAAGAGGGGTGGAAAGAGAGCAAAAGGCAAGTCAAAAGAAGGCTGGAAACTAAGTGAGAAAGAGGGCTGCAAATCAGAGAAAGAGGGCTGCAAAATGAGGGTGAAAAAGGCTGAAAGTACAGCCCAAAAGATGGTTGAAGAAAAGGATGGAAAAGGGCTGCAAAAAGTGGAAACAAAGAGGCAAAAGAGGGCTGTCCAAAAGGGTAAAAATGGGGAAAAGTGGACAGCGAACAAAAGGAAGGAAAGGCTGCAAATAAAAGGCCTAAAAGGCTGAAAATAAAGTACAGGGCAGCCAACTGGAGCAAAGGCTAAGTGAATGAATGTTCACTTTAGCCCAAACGTGCCCTAATCCCAAGAAAATAAAGATTTTTTAATGTGAATGATGAATAAAGGCAAGTAGAGAATGGTCAAACTTGTGGATCTTTTTAAAGCACTTGGATCTCATGAAGCATGCAATTACCGAAAAAGTGTACTTGACTCCAAGAGAAGAAGATGCATCTAAGCTCGAACTTCTGGTTGGTTCGATGGAAGGATCTGCAAAATAACACTCATAGACTTGCCATACAAAGATTAGATCATGTATTGTTCACAAATTGAAATAAAGAAGAGCATGAACTACAACTGAATAAAACAATGCTCTTTTTTAAATTCTAGAAGTAAATCAATAAACAACTAACTTGCAAACCACAAATACCTGTTCTTATGTGCTTATAGAAGCCTTCTAAAGCATAACATCATAATCTCAAATAAACAAGAAAGAAAAGCATTAAAACAACATCACCTCATCCATCAAGTGCAATCATCCAAAGAATCACACCACATGAGCCTATAAAGCCTTAATTTTATTCCAATGGTTGCATAGAAGCAACAAGAAATTACAAAAGTTTCACCAGAGTTTCTCTACACAAAAATCCATCCTCAATAGAGCTGAAAGAGCCTCTATTTAACAAATGAGAGAGTGCTAAAACCCTAAAACCAAAAAACCAACCCTGCTGCATGGGAAAGCTGCTTGCTAGATCTAGAAACCTACTTTGCTAGGTCTGGGAAGCCTATTGATGGTGTAAGCTTCATTCTTCACCTCGATCAAATCACCGGACCAATGAGAGCTCTCCATCTCATCTTTAGCTGGAGATGACATGTCTGATAACTGATAATAAATTAATTGCTCTCTTAATGATGACTGAAGCTGAGTTATGATAACTCCAATCATCCTAACTGTTCCATGAGATGTCATTTAGCCTTTTATTTTACTGAATTTGGATTAATTTGGAGAGTTTTAGTTTTCTCCAAAATAATCATTTTTTTAATAAAAATCATTTTTTACTCAAAACTGACTTTTTTGAGTAAAAAGGCATTATGTGTCCGATTGCTGATCTGAAAGCTGGTTCTGACTGGCTGGCTAATCAAGAATGATTTTTGGCTTAAGGTTAGAGCCATCAATCACTGAATTCAGAGTCCGAATCACGAACGGGTTTCTTCCATTTAATTTATGGAAAAATTAACCCAAAAAACTTAGGAAAAGTAATTAAAATTAAAAATTAAAAAATAAATTTTCACTGTTCGAAAAAGATTTTTTCGAATTTTTTTTATGTGTCCAGATGACTTAGGACATGACCATGACCTATCTAAATAATGTCTAGTAGGCTTATAACACTCAGTTGGGCTCTAATAACCCCCTAAGGCCCATAATTCAACATCGAGCATTCCAGCTTTGGAGGAAGCGGGAGAAAACCTCGTCAATTATACTCGTCTAAAGGCAGAGTATAATTGTCAAGGGAAAAGAACTCCTTGGAATACCCTATTTGAAATTCTATGTCTCAGTATACCAAACCACTCAAAAATATCCTACTAGCACATTTTATTACAAACCCCGCAGGGCCATGGTCAAAATTATTCAAATAAAAAAATGACTAGCCAATATTGGCTAGATAAGCAGACGGATCGACTGATACACTGGAATCAGACTTTGATCAAGTCTGTCAACCGGCGGCTCCTCAGGTAACCCAACTTATGGTACAAAAAGTTGGATAACAGAAGAAATTAGGTGAAACCATTTTATTTGGAATTTGTTTCTTATTAATATAAAAGAACACTCTTTCTTGTCCATTTCAAGATCTCATTTTCAATATTTATGTTCTTGCAATTTGGATATTTAAATCAGTAGTTGATTTATTATTTACGATTTGAAATAATGTCTATTTTTTCTTTTGATCTTTCTGTGTCTCAGGTTGAGTCTTGGAGAGTTGCAAAGAAGATTAGAGTCAAACCAATAGAAGGAAATCTTCAACAAACATTGGAATCCAAGTAGGTTGTTCTTTACATTCTTCTTCTTTGTTTAGAATAAAAGTATGCTTGCAAATTGTTATGAATTTTATTTCCTCCTTGATTGTTGAGGGTTCATTTTAGGGATTTTGATCTATGGTCGTTAGCACCCAAAATCCACTAGGGA
Source organism: Pseudotsuga menziesii (assembly GCA_001517045.1). Taxonomy (NCBI): domain Eukaryota; kingdom Viridiplantae; phylum Streptophyta; class Pinopsida; order Pinales; family Pinaceae; genus Pseudotsuga; species Pseudotsuga menziesii. The sequence goes on from LPNX010406557.1 coordinate 162,811, forward strand.
TTTATTTCTCATGTTATATAAAATATATATATAACATGACATAAATTAATTCGTAGTATTAATATAAATTAATATTAATATTTATTAATTATTAAATAAGAAATAATTAATCAAATCATTATGAAAAGTCAAAAGACATGAATTATATTGAAAATGTGCAAAATGGATTATAAATCGAAGGCAATGTATTTGCAAAAGCATCATCATATATTTTATCATTTTTACATTATATTTCAGAAATAGAATATTTACATTATTTACTTTGGGTTTTCTCGTAATAAACAGACTTCTACTGTTTTATTGGTATCAAATCCAACCCTTCCTCAGGATTGTGCTCATTCGGCTTTGTGACAAAGTTTTAGATTTTGTCTGGTAATTTTCACAGATTCTTTGATTTCAAAGGCATTTGACCTTCGTAAAAAAACAAGAGAAGTTAAACAAAAAGGGGGGATAAAAAGAAGAAAGGGGAAAAGTTAAAAAAAAGGGGAAAAAATCAACACATTGTAATATGAAACAACACTTGGTTTTTTTTATTATAAAAAAACATTACATTAATAAAAAATTTTATTAAAGTTAATCCCCAAGATTTGAACTTGGGTGGGGAGGGTAACATTCCTTCTTCCTAACAACCCAATCTACACACAATCCACAAATAAATTTAATAATAATTTTATTATTATTATTATTATTACATTGTATTATTAATAATAATTATTATTTAATAATTGTAAAAATTACAATTATTGATTACAAAGAGCAGAATATTACATCTTTGGTGTCACTATTTATTATCGAAGTAAGAAATAAAAAAGTCAAAAGCAAGGGAAGATTTGGAAAGAAGATTTTTTTCTCTAAGGATCAAATTGGAAGAATAGAAGACTACGTTGAAAAGTCTTAATAGAAAGCAATGGCGATTACAAAAGAAGATTTGCAATCACAATTACAATCATTATTGGCTTAGTTAGAACATTATAAAGCGGCCAATAATTATCTACAATGTGAGAGGGATAAGCAAGAATTGGTTAAAATACTTCAAGAGCAAAGTAATCATACCTTAGAATTCCAAAATCAAATGTTGGAAAAACTAATGAAGGTCTGTTGAGGCCTGGAAATTCGCAGGCAGCAATAGCAAGAGATTCTCCCCAGTCAACGTTCCCAACTAGCCCGTGACTATTTGGTGTAGGGAATCCGTTCGGTTTGTGGTCCGGCTACTGTAGGTCAAGTAACAAAAACAAAGGGTTTTACCTGTTGTGGCCCAGTCCACCGTATGTATTTTTGTATTTTGAAGTTAAGTATGATATGCAAGTGCCTATCTAAGATGCAGATTGATGAAGAATGCAAGGAGTGGTCACAATGTGATGTGCACGTTCGTACCTCTCGTCTTAGACTCTCTTGCATCTAAATCACACACAACTAGAAAAAAAATACTAACTAAGCTATCCTAAGGGAGCAAGATAATCAATTCATGAGTAATGTAATATTGTTCATATGTTAAGATAAATCACAGATAGTTGTTCTTAGAATCAAAACAAAAAAACATGAATAAAGATATACATGACAAGATAGCTCGTCAACTGTGAAAACATTCATTACTCATAGTGGAAATTGTCACAGAATAAACCAGAGAACATTCATGTAAGACCATAGGTTCAGAAAGTTAGAACGATCTCACGGTTAATGAAACACAGCTGAAAACGAAATAGTTCCTCTTCAACATTGTTCACTTCATCACATTTGAACATTCCACACAACACTTTCTCCAATAGGAAAAAATTTGTAATTTATTATAGTAAAATGAAGTAGTTCCTCTTACAACAAGTGGTTCACAAGTTTCTCCAGGAAAAATCCCCCTCCTCCTATCTAATTCTTCTATATTTATACAAAAAACCAAAACTGTTGGGATACCCACAAATGACTCTTGGGCTTCCCCAATGTTTCACCTCCCACACTTTTATTTCATTAAATGTTTATAGAATTTACAACATATTACAATACAACAAACAATAAAGTGCTTATGAGGAGGGTCTTGCTTGACTATTCAAGAACCTCTTCCATGCTGAAGCCTCTGAGGCAATGTTTTCGAACTCAGAAGGTTCTAGGAAACAAATATTGATTTCAAATTTAGCGGCCTGATTTCTTATTACTTCTATTCTGGCTGCGCTCAGGCAAAGTTGTTCCTCTAGAAACTGCACACTAACCACATAATGAGCTACTTCCTTTCTTAGGGTCTTCTCGTCTAGGGCTTTGATGTGTTGAATCCTTTGTTCATCCTCCTGATATCTTCTTTGCAACATCTCCAAAAAAAGGCTGTGGTCTAGAAAGGTATCCATTCTTTGTTCAGCCTCAACTTGGCAATGATTATAAGTAATCAAAAGTCTCCTGAAGAACTCTGCACAAGCCCCCTTTGTCTTCTTGACATCCTTCTTGAATTCTTCGGCTGTGTTTATGGCAAACTCCAGTAGATCATAGTCTTGCCTCAGGGCTTGTTGATATTTTGATGGCATATTTATAGGGGTTTCTTCATTTGCTTCTAATATTTCCATTCTTCCCTTTAGGACTTCTAAGATGTCCTACAATCTATCTACAAAATATGAAGAGGTTTCCAAAATCTCTTCCAGCCGATTGTCTACCTGCAAGATCTTGCACCTTTTCTCCTCTATGGCTACTTGCAGCTGGTGCATCTTGGTCCTCTGTGCTATAACATGCTCCTTGAAAGGATGAAGGTTGACTTCCTGTTCCTTGGCCTCTTCTAGAGCTGCTGTTAATGAGGTAACCTGTTCTTTAAGCTCTGCATTCTGCCCCTGAGATTGCCTCTCATATTCCTCCAAGGTACTTTCTATAGCTCCAACTCCCCTATCTTACCTAGCAGCTGCTCTTTTTCTGTGTGAATACTTTCACATACCGTCTTCAACTCATCCTTTTCTGCCCTTAACCCTTGACATTCTTGTTGCAATTTCTCAAGACTTCCTTGGGTAGCCTCTAGAGATCTCTTCTCTACTTGGAGGAACTAGAGATCAGCTTTTGAAGACTTTATTTCATGTTGTATGTCTTCAAACTTTCTTTTAGATCTACTACTTTCCTCTCTCTCTCTCTCCTTAGGGTATCCTTTAATTGGGCGGCAGATTTCTTTGACTGTTCAAGATCAGTCATTATTCGATCCATATTGTCCTTAGAAGCATGGATCAGTGCCGCTCTAGCTCTGATGGTGAATCTTGGATCCTTATCTATCCCATACACCATTGTTGTGTCATTTATCATTTTACCCGACTGCCACCCAATCTCGACCTTCCTCTCGGTCCTCTTCACGATTCTTTTTCTTTCCCTATCATAAAAAATAGTGTTGAAATACAGTACCTCCTCCCCTTTCTTCTGCTCGAAAGGGACTAGTCTCAAGGTAGGGACCACAGCCTGTCCTATTGTGCTGCCAGCAACTGCCTTAGGATCTTGAATATCAGGATTACCCAGGTTCTGAGCCTAAATGTCTACAGGATCAGACACTGATTGCTCTGTCACTGACCTTGTCAGTTTTATTCTTTCTGCTTCCTGCTTCCTCAGTTCCTCATCCATTTTCCTTTTCTTTTCCTCTTATTCACTCTGGACATCTTCTTCTACCTTTCTAGCTGCTTCTTGTTCATCTTTTCTCTTTTCTTCCTTCTCACCTTTGAGCTAGCTTTTGGCTTCTTGTGCTAGTCTCCTAGCATCTTCATCTCTTTTTCTAGCCTCTTCCTCCTCTGCCTTTTTCTGCTCATCCTGTCCTTTCTCGCCGTTGGTAGTGATTTTGTTTTTAAATCTTCTTCTTAAGGCCATTATATTTTCAACACTTCAGAAAATGGATTCATCTTTATCCCAGTGGCTTGTGTACTGAAAATGTACATTTGCCTCCTTGCAGTGCTCGGCCACTTTATTCTGGGAATTGTTCCTATGGAATTTTATTTCCCCAATTCTTCTACAAATTCATTGGCTTTCTTTACTCTGGTGAACTTATAGCTTCCCAACCTGAATGGTAAGGGAGGATAAGTTGCCTTTTTATGTTCAAATAAAAAGCTCCCTATACCATCTAAGAAGGCATGCCTTACTGATTTTTTTTGTACCACATAGTCAGTGGCATATTTTGGCAGTAGTGAAGGTTCTCTAGAGCATCCATACATTCTGAAATACAATCCATCCTCCATTAAGTAGTAATCTGCATATTCTTCAATAACTTGCAATGCTTCCTCCGACATGTAGTTGCACTCTTTTAAGAAGATCAATGTATATAATGGCATGATGAAGTGCTCACACACTTCTCTATTGTGGTTGTGGTACTTGTGTGACCACAGTGGCTTGTAAGCTGAGTAGACTGGTGTTCTATCTCGGTCCCAGATACACCTCAGATTCTGGAAGGGTTGGTTGCATAGTATGCAATCAATCAGTATAGAGCTCATGTAGAACTCTAATTTCTTCTAGGACACCCCTCCTAATGTTGAAGCAATGTAGGATGAGAGGCTGTTTGATACAATGTTCACCCAGTTGAACACTGTCCCTTGGGTTGCAACATAGAAGATGATAGGCACCCACCCCAACTTAAAGCTTTTACCGTGGGCCCTCCCAAAAATCATGTTCAGCATTAGGGTAATGAACCTGTAAGGGGTCCTTAAAGTGGTAGTATCATATTCCCCTGATGACCTAGTCCTAAAGCTCTTTCTAGGCACCAGCATTCTTTTCAGTGTTTCGAATAGGTCCAGATTAATCGTCTTTAGCCAGTCTTTAGTCAAGTATACTTAGGCCTCTGGTAGGTTGTATTCTAGTGATACGTACCCAAGGATACAAGCAGCATAACCCTGTTTTTCAACATTGGCAAAGATCATGGTTGTTACATCTGCCCTGGGAAGAATCCATCCAATCACCTTTGAGCACAGGCAAAGCTCAGGTCTGGTAGCAACTCTCATTAACACAAATCTCTCTATATTTGCATATATGGTTTCCTCCTCAAAACCTGTGTCAGGTACCTCTCGATGTGTTATTAGTATATAGAATTCCCCCCATTTATATTCGGGTTCCACACCCATTATGCATTTGGTATCTTCATAAGTGTATGCAACTTTGGTGATAATTTCAATCTCGGGTTCCTCCTCTATTATAGGAGCCTTCTTCTTTTGCCATTTAGACATCTCGAATTCTGAAGAATTTCCCTGTCATACACAAAATCCTTTAGGTTCTGTTGGGCTATTCCCAGATAACATTCAAATAATGGAGACAAACTATATGAGCATTTTACCTCATTTAGGCTAAACATGATTGTAGCTATGAAAATAAACAAACAATACTCAGAAACCAAGTGTTCCTGCCAAAAGATCTAAAACCAGTCCATAACTAAAGATTCACATAATCAACTCATAATATCATGGCCTTTCTAAAACGAAGAAAATCCCCCCCCCCCCATCGAGGAGAAAAATTGTCACATGCCCCTCTCGGCGATATGAACTAAAACGTTCGATGGAATGTGATAGTGCACTTAACTCACCTCATGTTGGTGGTAATGACGGATAGCAAAGCAGATGAATGAAGAGAACATACGGTGATGGGGGTGGTGCCTCTAAACATTTGATACATTCGGCTTGGACATGGAGAATAAGAGGAAGCTACTTCTTGCAAAAAGCACTCGCATCAAGATATGAATAGATAATGCATTATGAACCCTAAATTGGTCCGTGGTTCGTGTTCAAATGTAACAATATCATCCTAAGCGGGGCGTAACTTCAAAACCGCGACCCTGGTCTACAAGAAAATGCGGGCGACCATACGTGCTAAGAAACCACAACCCTGGAATCTCTGAAATAAACAAGAACTGCCCTCCTCCTGCAACTAAACATGGAATTACCCTCCCGGGATGGCCAAACACAGACTAGGGGAAACTGGTGTGGACAACGTAACGTCTGTCTGCACCGGTTTCCCAAGTAGTTGAGTGCAGGTTGCAAGCGCATAACGGCTACAGATTCAATCATCAAGAAAAACAAAAACCCCCCATCGGGAAACCATACCACCCATATAAATTATATATGTGTGCTAAAAATGGAAAGCTAGGTATCCATTAACTGTAGATGGGTAATTAACTAAGGGCGACAAACTTAGTCCAACCAATCGAACGGAAAAAGTAAAACAGGAATAAAGGCCTACCTGGCAATGTGCTGCACGACTGGTCAAGAAAAAACCTCAAACCTCCACAGCGGAGCCACCTAGGAGCGAGGTGCCGACAGCGAGTACGATGGTCTGCTCGAAACGATAACGACAGCACGGGAAAATCGTAAAACAACAATAAAAAGAGAATAAACCCAGACCCCAATATATACGCCACAGTCAACACATAATCGGTGGGAAAAATAAACCAATTGGGCGGCAAAACGACTACGGGATCAGCGATCCTGTTAGTATCACCTCTGCAATGGCGGATGATGAAATGGCTAGGAGACCTGCAATGGCATCGGTAAGAGAAACAAATAAAACCTCGCATCGGAGTTTGTAAGACTAAGGACTCGAACCAATAGTTGGTTGAATAGCCGCAATGGCGGAAACCATAAAGGCACCGAGTTCCGTAAACCAATCAAAATCGAGGAAAAAATAAACATGACTTCGGCGAAAAATATTGGTCAAGCGGAAAACAAAATCAAACTACATCAAAAGGATAGTGCTTTCTAGAGCCGCAATGATGATATTTGAAAGCCTAAGGATCTACGAATCAAAACAACGGGGATCAGAAGAGGATAATACAACCATTAGGGAACATCGCAATACATCATCCGCATCGGCAGAAAATGTAGAGACAAAACGTTCCGACGGGATCTTAATATAGCCGCCGATAAAGAAAAACAAATAAAGTGTGTTGGGGACCAATGACCCTTGGATCGGACCTGAATTTTTGTTACCTCTCCACAATGGCGGGAGCACAGTTAACTACATTTCTGACTCAATAGTCTCAAACACCTCCGACAGCAGGGAAAAAAATCAATACAAACCGTAAAACAACACTGGCATAAAAGTAAGTCTTGAGCAAACATCAAACAAAACCAAGGAGCTAATTAAAAACGAAATAAAAGGAGGTTCCCAAAAAAAATTGAATTTTGGGAAAATGTTGCAGGTGCAACAATTGGCAACTACCTGGTGAACCCCAGATTTCTGAATCAACTTCTTCCCAGTAAAATACTGTTTAATCATTTAATTCATAAGTTGAATTCTTCTAGATGCTTGTATTCCTAAGATGGCAAACACATGCATTTAAATCATTGATGACAGTCCATTCTTTAGAAATGGGAACATCGAAATATTCAAAGTCTAGATAACTCTTTTTAGGCTTAGTAGGTGAGTTTTATTTTACCTCTGTCTTTGGGTAGTTTCTAGCTTGGACACCACAGGATTGTAACATATCGTAAACATAACTATTCATTTGTTCCTCATTCCCATGCCAATTTCACTTTTGTGCCCTTTTGAACTTTTGTTCTTTTGATTCCTCCATATGCCTTTCTTTCTTAATTTTATTCAGGCTCTTCTATCCATAGTGTCCTTTTGTGTGAGAGATGTATTTACTTTTCAGCTCATGGATGGAGAAGAACTTTTGGCAGATTGATATTCATGTTTCTGATACTTTGCTTTGATATGTATTGCTTCTTTTAGGAGTTTTGACTCTTAACATCCTTTAGGCTTTTAAAATCATGACATGGGATCATTTATATATAATAGATCGTTTACCTTGCTTCCTCTCCATGGGTCCTTTGATATCACCCCTTGGAACATCTTAGATGTGAAGTGGATGGAGCCTCAAAATAGTATTCCAGACCTTTTAATTCTGAGTTATTTTCAGGGGTTAGGCAGGACTTTAATGAGTGCATAACCATTCAGGAAAAATACTTAATAGAAGAGATTTTGTCATTTTAAACAAAACGCACAGTCTTATCCCAAAGATTTCAGTTAATCGAGAACCCTGATGCTTTCCATGCAACCAAAAGTTTTCCTCTTTTATTCAAAACCAAAATAACCAGAAACAACAGCGGTAAAAAACTGCATCAAATTATTTATGTACAAGGTCATCAAATCAAAGTAAAACTTGAGAACCAACCACTACCTAATCAGTTCTATTCCCACCCCCTAAAATCTATCAACTTATGAGTCTAGGGGCTAGGATTGATCGCAGATGTGAAATACCTAACCATTATCTAATTCTGCTATTTTTGAAACCGAAACTACGTTTACCAATTTACAATCAATCTCATCAGCCTGTGAACATTGAAGGAGATTAGGTTGAGTGTCAGTCATATTGCTGGCTTCTTCTGACGCATGATATCTTAGTTCAAGCTCTATTAGATAATTCCCCAAAATAGAGTTTGTTGATTCACTCCCTTCTTCCAACTTAGTGATAGTGTGCTTCATGTAAGGTTCCCTTAAAATTTTGATCCAGTTTGGAACCCCTTTATGAGGCAACCATAAATGTGACCAATCCAAAGCAAAATACCCCTTTAACCTTGTGGACCAGTCTCGGTTCAAAATAAGTCCATATACATCTAGTATGTCTGCCACTACAATATCAATAAATTGACATATCTTTTCATTTGCAGATAAATGAATGAGAACATTTTCCATTTCCCAAACTACTTTGACACTAGTTTTGTCTAATTGAGAAACTTCCCAAGCAGTAGGTTTTAGCCGCCCATTAATTTTTTTGCAAACTGTGAGTGGCATCACATTCACTGATGATCCAGAATATACCAGACAATTATGCACCTTATGGTTCAAAATTTCCAGAGTCAAAAGGAAAGGTGGGGTTTTAAACCTAGCTTTCCCTTCCCCAATTAATTCGACATCTTCCTCCACAGGTTGGTTATCAGTGGGTATCTCTTCCTCTGGTTCTTCGGACCTTTTAGTATTTTCTTTGTTAACACCTACTTGGTCTTCCACAGGCTTAGCAGGATTGTTGATTTGCTTCAGATCTTGGATGATAATGGTGATTTTAGGTACTTTGTCCTCAACATTGTTCTTTGGCCGTTTCCTGACATTCTCTTGCAACTTCTTAATATTTGAGACTATTGAATTGTCTTTATTTACCAAACTCAGGTATTTTGTTATCATTGGTATATTCTCAGGTTTTAGGGTACTTTTTTCTGTATCAAACAGCGAGACATAATCCCATAAAAACATGGTATCATTTTCTTGTTTTTCTATGGTCTTACTACCTTTTTCCTCTTCATCACTGTCTTCAGTCAATTTAGAATCCAAGAGCTGATTCATCACCAACGTCATTGAATTTAACCATTGAGGACAATTATTTTCAAAATGGGGTTGTTGGTGAAAAGTGCAAAAATGATCCATCCCTACCTTTGTCAGATTCATTGATGCTGAACAGTGTGGAGGGGTTTGAATTGGTTGATATATTCTCTTTTTTTGTAGTAAGTCTTATAAGCTTTATAAGCCTCCTTTTCTTTCTCCAAATCTATTATTCTGTTGGATAGCTTTTGCATCATTTTTAACATCCCTTCAAAATTAGGTGATTGCTCCTCTTTAGGTTTAGACAGTAATAAGGCTCTCTTGCCGGAAATTTTTTCTCTAGATTGATTGGGATAATCTTCTATACTTTCCTTTTCAGCCTCTACTCTTTTTGCTTCTTCATAAGTCTCTGCTAACATAGGATTAACTTGATATTTTGCGAACATAGGCAAGTTAGGACCTAAAGTTGAGGTATAATATTCAATCAGAACTTTATCAGAGGGCTTATCAGTTGCAGAGAAGTTCTTTAGGTAAGCAGAAAATCTTTGAGTGAAATTGTGTACCTTTTCTTTCCTTTCTTTTTTTAAAGCGCCTAAACCTTTCATTAGTGCTGCATGTGTCTTTTGGGCTACATAATTTCTTCTGAAAATCCTTTCAAAGGTATCCCAATCTAGGATAGAGTTTGCAAGAAAAACAAAGTACCACGATGTTGCTGCTCCTTTAAGGGTGTGTGGAAAAAGTCTACAAACTACATCCTCATGTTCCCCGACCCTTAATCCTTCTATTTCCAAATAGAAACTTTGCAAATGGTCATCTACTACAACCTTCTCATTTGGATCAAACTTAGGCAACATCTTCTCAAAAGCTTGCAGAAAATCATGCAATGGAGGTGTTAAGTTCAAAGGTGATCTGGCTTTCCAAGCCGGTGGTGGATTTGGTGGGTTAAGTGGCTGATTTGCATTTACACTTGCCATGAGTCTGGGTGGAGAGTGAGGAGGTGAAGGAACATGAGTACGCATAGGAGAACAGTAAGGTGTGTTTGGGCCTACTTGATTCAAAGGTTGAACAACTTCCTGTAACGCTACTTCTACCAACTCTTCCAAATCTCTAACCAACACTAAATCTTCCAAGATGAGACGATATTTCTTCTTGTATTCTCTCTGGGGTAAATCAGGGATAGTGGGTAATCCTCCAATACTCTTTACATAAGCCCATGTGTGTCTTCTCAAATCATTTACTACTTGGTTGTCTACAGAAAACAAATGTTCTCTATTCTCTTCCGTATTTGGATCTAGAAATAAACTGCTTTCAAAACTATCACTAGTGGAGTTATTTCGAGGAAATGGATTTCCCCGACCAGCCATGCACTAGTGGCCCTCCTTCTAGTGCCAGAAATTGTTGAGGCCTGGAAATTCACAGGCAACAACAACAAGAGTTTCTCCCTAGTCAATGTTCCCAACTAGCCCGTGACTTTTTGGTGTAGGGAATCCATCCGGTTTGTGGTTCGGCTACCGTAGGTCAAGTAACAAAAACAAAGGGTTTTACCGATTGTGGCCCGGTCCACCGTATGTATTTTTGTATTTTGACTTTAAGTATTATAAGCAATTGCCTATCTAAGATGCAGATTGATGAAGAATGCAAGGAGTGGTCACAATGTGATGCGCAGGTTCTTACCTCTCATCTTAGACTCTCTTGCATCTAAATCACACACAACTAGAAACACAATACTAACTAAGCTATCCCTAGGGAGAAAGATAATCAATTCATGAGTAATGTAATATTGTTCATATGTTAAGATAAATCACAAATAGTTGTTCTTAGAATCAAAACACATAAACATGAATAAATATATACACGACAAGATAGCTCGTCAACTGTGAAAACATTCATTACTCATAGTGGAAATTGTCACAGAATAAACTAGAGAACATTCATGTAAGAACATAGGTTCAGAAAGTTAGAACGATCTCACGGTTAATGAAATATAGCTGAAAATGAAATATTTCCTCTTCAACATTGTTCACTTCATCACATTTGAACATTCCACACAGCACTTTCTTCAACAGGAAAAAAATTGTAATTTATTATTGTAAAATGAAGTAGTTCCTCTCACAACAAGTGGTTCACAAGTTTCTCTAGGAAAAATCCCCCTCCTCCTATCTAATTCTTCTATATTTATACAAAAAACCAAAACTGTTGGGCTGCCCACAAATGACTCTTGGGATTCCCCAACGTTTCACCTCCCACACTTTTCTTTCATTAAATGTTTATAGAATTTACAACATATTACAATACAACAAACAATAAAGAGCTTATTAGGAGGGTCCCGCTTGACTATTCAAGAAATTCTTCCATGCTGAAGCCTCTGAGGCAATGTTTTCGAACTCGAAAGGTTCTAAGAAACGAATATTGATTTCAAAATTAGGGGCCTGATTTCTTATTACTTCTATTCTGGCTGCGCTCAGGAGAAGTTGGTCCTCTAGCAACTGCACACTAACCGTTGAATGAGATACTTCCTTTCTCACAGTCTGCTCATCTAGGGCTTTGATGTGCTAAATCCTTTGTTCATCCTCCTGATATCTTCTTTGCAACATCTCCAAAAATAGGATGTGGTCTGTAAAGGTATCCATTCTCTGTTCAGCCTCAACCTGGAAATGATTATAAGTAATCAAAAGTCTCCTGAAGAACTCTTCACAAGCCCCTTTTGTCTTCTTGACAACCTTCTTGAATTCTTCGGCTGTGTTTATGGCAAACTCCAGTAAATCATAGTCCTGCCTCAGGGCTTGTTGATATTTTGATGGAAGATCTATAGGGGTTTCTTGATTTGCTTCTAATCTTTCCATTCTTATCGTCAGGACTTCTAAGATGTCCTGTGATCTGTTTACAAAATATGAAGAGGTTTCCAAAATCTCTTCCAACCGATTGTCTACCTGCAAGATCTTACACCTTTATTCCTCTATGGCTACTTGTAGCTGATGCATCTTGTTCCTCTATGCTAGAACATGATCCTTGAAAGGATGAAGGTTGACTTGCTGTTTCCTGACCTCTTCTAGAGCTATTGTTAATGAGGTAACCTGTTCTTTAAGCTCTGTAGTCTGCCCCTGAGATTGCCTCTCAGATTCCTCCAAGGTAGCTTTCTGTAGCTCCAACTCCCCTGTCTTACCTAGCAGCTGCTCTTTTTCTATGTGAATACTTTCACATACTATCTTCAACTCATCCTTTTCCATCCTTAACCCTTGACATTCCTACAGCAATTTCTCCAGAATTCCTTGGGAAGCCTCCAGAGATCTCTTCTCTACTTGGAGGAACTGGAGCTCAGTGTTTGAATACTTTATTTCATGTTGTATGTATTCAAACTTTCTTTTCAATCTACTACTTTCCTCTCTCTCTCTCTATCCTTAGGGTATCCTTTAATTAGGCAGCCAATTTCTTTGACTGTTCAAGATCAGTCATTATCCAATCCATATTTTCCTTAGAAGCATGGATCAGTGCTGCTCCATATCTAATGGTGAATCTTGGATCCTTGTCTATCCCATACACCACCGTTGTGTCATTTATCATTTTAACCGACTGCCCCCCCAGTCTCGACCTTCCTCTCGAACCTCTTCACGATTCTTTTTCTTTCCCTGTCATAAAAAATAGTGTTGAAATACGGTACCTCCTCTCCTTTCTTCTGCTCAAAAGGGATTAGTCTCAGGGTAGGGACCACAGCCCTTCCTATTGTGCTACCAACAGTTGCCTCAGGATCTTGAATATCAAGATTACCCAGGTCCTGAGACTGAATGTCTACAGGATCGGAAGCTGTTTGCTCTATCACTGACCCTATCAGTTTTAATCTTTCTACTTCCTGCTTCCTTAGTTCCTCATCCATTTTCCTTTTCTTTTCCTCTTCTTCACTCTGGGTAGCTTCTTCTACCTTTCTAGCCACTTCTTGTTCAACTTTTCTCTTTTCTTCCTCCTCACCTTTGAGCCAGCTTTCAGCTTCCTGTGCTATTCTCCTAACATCTTCATCTCTTTTTCTAGCCTCTTCCTCCTATGCCTTTTTTTTCTCATCTTGTCCTTTCCCATCTTTTGTAGTGATTTTATTTTTAAATCTTATTCTTAAGGCCATTATATTTTCAGCATTTTGGAAAATGGATTCATCTTTATCCCAGTGGCTTGTGTACTCAAAATGTACATTTGCCTCCTTGCAGTGCTCGGCCACTTTATTTCGGGAATCGTCCCTGTGGAAATTTATTTCCCCAAAATGGAATTTCCCCAATTCTTCTACAAATTCATTGGCTTTCTTTACTATGGTGAACTTATAGCTTCACAACTTGAATGGTAAGGGAGGATAAGTTGCCTTTTTATGTTCAAATAAAAAGCTCCCTATGCCATCTAAGAAGACCCGCCTTACTGCTTCTTTGTGTACCACATAGTCATTGGCATATTTTGGCAGTAGTGAAGGTGCTCTGGAGCATCCATACATTCTGAAATACAATCCATCCTCCATTAAGTAGTAATCTGCATATTCTTCAATAACCTGCAATGCTTCCTTCGACATGCAGTTGCACTCTTTTAATAAGATCAATGTATATAATGGCATGATGAAGTGCTGACACACTTCTCTATAGTGGCTGTGGTACTTGTGTGCCCATAGTGGCTTGTAAGTTGAGTATACTGGTGTTCTCTCTCGGTCCCATATACACCTCAGATTTGGGAAGGATTGGTTGCATAGTATGCAATCAATCAGTATAGAGATCATGTAGAACTCTAATTTATTCTAGGACACCCCTCTTAATGCTGAAGCAATGTAGGAAAAGAGGCTATTTGATATAATGTTCACCTAGTTGAACACTATCCCTTGGGTTGCAACATAGAATATGATAGGCACCCACCCCATCTTAAAGATTATACCATGGGCCCTCCTGAAAATCCTGTTCAACATCAGGGTAATGAACCTGTAAGGGGTCCTTAAAGTGGCAGTATCATATTCCCCTGATGGCCTAGTCCTAAAGCTCTTTCTATGCACCAGCATTCTTTTCAGTGTTTCGACTAGGTCCAGATTAATTGTCTTTAGCCAGTCTTCAGTCAAGTATACTTGGGCCTTCGGTAGGTGGTAGGCTAGTGATATGTACCTAGGGCTATAAGCAACATAACCCTATTTTTCAACATTGGCCAAGATCATGGTGGTTACATCTACCTTGGGAAGAATCCATCCAATCACCTCTGAGCACAAGAAAAGCTCAGGCCTAGTAGCAACTCTCATCAACGCAAATCTCTCTATATTTGCATATATGGTTTCCTCCTCAAAACCTGTGTTAGGTACCTCCCGGTGTGTTATTAGTCTGTAGACTTCCCCCCATTTATATTCAAGTTCCACACCCACTATGCATTTGGTATCTTCGTAAGTGTATTCAACTTTGGTGACAATTTCAACCTCGGGTTCCTCCTCTACTATATGAGCCTTCTTCTTCTGCTGTTTAGACATCTCGAATTCTGAGGAATTTCCCTGTCATACACAAAATCCTTTAGGTTTTGTTGGTCTATTCCTAGATAACATTCAAAGAATGGAGACAAACTATATGAGCATTTTACCTTGTTTAGGCTAAACATGATTGCAGCTATGAAAATAAACAAACAATACTCAAAACCAAGTGTTCTTGCCAAAAGAGATAAAACCAGTCCATAATTAAAGATTTGCATAATCAACTCATAATATCATGGCCTTTCTAAAACGAAGAAAATCCCCCTCCCCTCGTCGAGGAGAAAAAGTATTACATCCCCCTCTTGGCACTATGAACTAAAACATTCGATGGAAAATATGATGCCTAATCCCAAGTGAAGGATACTGTAATGTGATAGTGCACTTAAATCACTTCATGTTGGTGGTAATGATGGATAGCAAAGCGGCTGAATGAAGAGAACATAAGGTTATGGGGGCGGTGCCTATAAATATTTGATACATTCGGCTTGGACATGGAGAATAAGAGGAAGCTACTTCTTTCAAAAAGCACTCGCATCAAGATTTGAATAGATAATGCATTCTAAACCCTAAATTGGTCTGTGGTTTGTGTTCAAATTTAACAATCTCATCCTAAGCTGGGCGTAAATTCAAAATCACAACCCTGGTCTACAAGAACATGCGGGCGACCATACGTGCTAGGAAATCACAACCCTGAAATCTATGAAATAAACAAGAAACACCCTCCTCCTGTAACTAAACAGGGAACTACCCTCCTAGGACGGCTAAACAAAGACTGGGGGAAACTGGTGCGGTCAACGTAAGGGCCATTTGCACCGGTTTCCCAAGCAGTCGAGTGTAGGTTGCAAGCTCATAATGGCTATGGATTCAATCATCAAGCAAAACAAAAACCCCCCACCAGGAAGCCATAGCACCCATATAAATTATATATGCACGATAAAAACGGAAAGCTAGGTATCCATTAACGACAGATGGGGAATTAACTAAGGGCGACAAACTCAGTCCAACCAATCGAACGGAAAAAGTAAAACAGGAATCAAGGCCTACCTGAGAATGTGCTGCACGACTGGTCGAGAAAAAACTGCAAACCTCCATGACAAAGCCACCTAGGGGCGAGGTACTGACAACGAGTACGATGGTCTGGTCGAAATGACAAGGACAGCACAGGAAAATCGCAAAACAACAATAAAAAAAGAATAAACCCTGACCCCAATATATACGCCACGGTCAACACATAATCAGTGGGAAAAATAAACCAATCGGGCGGCAAAACGACTATGGGATCGGCGATCCTGTCAGTATCACCTCTGCAATGGTGGATGATGAAATGGATAGGAGACCCGCAATGGCATCGCTAAGAGAAACAAATAAAATCTTGCATTGGAGTTCATAAGACTAAGGACTCGGACCAATAGTTGGTTGAAGAGGCGCAATGGCGAAAACCATTGAGGCACCGAGTTCCACAGACCAATCAAAATCGGGGAAAAAATAAACATGACTTTGACAAAAAATATCGTTCAAGTGGAAAACAAAATCAAACTACATTGAAAGGATAGTGCTTTCCAGAGCTGCAACGGCAAAAATTGAAAGCCTAAGGATCTGCGAATCAAAACGACAGGGATTAGAAGAGGATAATACAACCATCAAGGAACTTTGCAATACATCATCCACAATGACGAAAAACGTAGAGACAAAATGTTTCGATGGGATCTTAATAGAGCCATCGATAAAGAAAAACAAATAAAGTGTGTCGGGGACCAATGACCCTTGGATCGGACCTAACTTCTTGTTATATCTACACAATGGTGAAACTGTAGTTAACTGCATTTCTGATTCAATAGTCTCAAGCAACTCTAGCGGCAGGGCAAAAAATCAATACAAACCGTAAAACAACACTGGCGTAAAAGTAAGTCTTGAGTAAACATCAAACAAAACCAAGGAGCTGATTAAAAACGAAATAAAAGGAGGGTCCCAAATTTTTTTGAATTTTGGGAAAATGTTGTAGCTGCAACAAGGTCATAGAAAAAATGTTATCAGCTAAGGATGAGAAAATATCACATTTGGAAAGTCATAATCAAAACCTATAAGATCAGATCGAAAAGTCAAAAAAGGACGAAAAGTCATCGTGTAAAAATGACAACGACTTCGAAGAAGACATAAAGCTCTTAAACAAGCTCATCAAGGACCCAGATAGTGAATTAGTGCAAGCCCAGAAAAGATAGAAGATCAAGATTCAAATATATGTCAACATCAACAACAACAAGAAAAACTCTAGCATAAGTATGACAACATTAAGAAAACGCACAAGATAGAAATTAATAAAATCAATGACAATTTAGTAAGAAATACCGAAGAACTATTTTGACTAAGAATTCACAACACGACATTACTTACGAAAATCAAGAAGCTGAAACATAGTCGAAAGACAAAACTTTCCAATGAAGACCTCGAAGGAAGAATATTATAAAAGGAGGAAGAAAACCAATGCCTAAGAAATCTCAATCAAAAACTAGAGAAACAAATCGAGAAGTTAAAAGAGGAAAAAAATAAAAAAAATGACAGGTTCGAGAAAATTTAGAGTAATAACGATCTACTAGAGAACAAAGTAGCTAAAATTCATAAGGAAGCATCCATACTTTCTAGAAAACAAATTCAATTTGAGGAAGAATAAATAAACACAAATTAAATCTTCGTCACGGTTCAAAAGGAAGTCAATCTAGCAAAAAAACAAACAACAAAAACTCCTTATCGACGCCCCAATTATAAATTTCATTTTAACCAACGATAGGGTCAAAATGAACATACATAGAAGACTTATGTTGTCAGACAAACAAGAGCATCAAATCAACATACTAAGAAACAAATGAGAATTTCCATCCCGCAAAGAGGTCAACAAACAACTCCAATAAAGATAGATCTTGGATGGACAACTTCACAAAAAATACGAAATTTTTTCTTGGGAATCCGTAACTCATAGTGTTTCATTTCATCAAGTGTCGCACCCACTAACATAAAGGTTGAGAAGATGTCATTACAGATGTAAGCCTTGTTTTCTCTAATCTTTGAGGACAAATATTCTCTAAGGGGAAGGAAATGTTATATTAAAAAATATAACATAACATAAATTAATTATTAATTATTAAATAAGAAATAATTAATCAAATAGTTATGAAAAGTCAAAAGACATTACTTATATTGAAAAGGCGCAAAATGGTTTATAAATCCAAGGCAATGTAATTGTAAAATCATCATCATATCTTTTATAATTTTTAGATTATATTTCATAAATGGAATATTTACATTATTTACATTGGGTTTTCCCGTAAGAAACAAACTTTTACTGTTTCATCTCATAACAGTAGTTGATAAACTAACCAAAAGCTCCCATCTCATTCTAGTTAGAGACACTTACAATTTTGTTAATGTGGAAAGACTATTTATAAGTGATATTATAAGTATTCATGGGGTTCCTAAGAAGACAATCTTGTACATAGACCCTAAGTTTACTTCTAGATTTTAGACTAGCATGCAGCCAATAATGGGGACATAATTGAAATTAAGCTCATCTTATCACCCTAAGACAAATGGGAAGACTGAGAGAGTAAATCAGGTGATGAAAGATATTCTTAGAATGTATGTTATGGACCAATAGACACATTAGGAGACTCTATCTTCCTCTATGGGATGAAATCCGCTGGAAGGAGGGCATTAAGGCATCCCCCATCATCCAACACAAGGTACTTAGCAAAGCTATATAATGTGGAAGGACTCGATCAGAAGGTGCACGAACCAGTAACTGTACCGGGAATGGCTGACATGCAAAGTCAAGATAATTGAGGAATGGCCGACACAGGTTTCAACTTCCTTCGAACAAGATCATAACGGCGTATGGTGACTGAATGTAGGCAGCATAGACTCGATATACAAACTGGGACATCTCTGTGACACAGGAGGCATCAACAGAGGCTCCATAGGGATTGGAAGCTTAACCAGTTGGTGGAGATAAACTCATATAAACGATTACAGCTCCTAAAGTCAAAATATAACCCAACCAATGGATGTGATATACAGTGCTCTATTCGAAGGCGACACGACTCAACATCTGCCAAAGATAACATCTTTCCTTGTCCGGATTTTTGGTTTTTTGATTTTTTTTTGGACTTTTTCAGTTATTTGAAAAGCTTGAAAAAAAAATAAACTAGCTTTATAGTTACAAACTAGGAGGAGACGAGTGTCATAAGGGCAAACAAACTAGTTCCAAGTAGTGGAACATACCTATGCTCAATGCAAGGATACATGTGTAGGATATCGACACTCGGGGGAAAATCCCCTCCCGATAAAAAGGGAATCAAGCTACAAAGGATAAAAAATGGCTCTGCATGGCTAGACATGAGACACTGTACTCTTATGTATCCGGGACTGCTATATGTACTTGCAGTTATATGCAGAGTTGTATTATTGTACTATGCTGATTGGGTGGCTAGTATTCCATTTGGGATCATTCATCACTCCACTTCTGGGATGGACTTATAATATATTTCGGCCATCGTATGACCCCTCTAACCTCACACATTAGGGGGCATCTATTATAGTAGATTTCACCCCTCTAGGTGAATCACACTTTGTATGGCCTTCCCCTGTCCCGCTACAGAATCCTTAGACCACATGGACCATTTTTTGTCCTTTGATGTTTCCTTGATCATCCCTAAAAACATATGAAAAATTATATACACGGCTTTTAAACCTATAATCGCATACATACGCGGGTTTGACCACTAAAACCGCATACATCGGGATGTGTGCATAATCCAAATCCTTTTGGAGTTTTCCTTGACATGGATCCGACTCATTTAACTCCTGGCCTTCCATATGCCTTGAGATCGCTTGGATTCGACCTTTCATTATCCCTTTGAAAGCTATATAAGGAACCCCTTGGTACATTGAAGGCAAGAAGAGAGAATTGAGAGCAAAGAAACTATAGTCCATTGTTGTCAGAACTTATGCTTGAGTCTGCATCCCTTTGTCCCTTGGAGCACTTTTGTGTTCTTCCCAAGCTTTCCTTTTTCTTGTGAGCTTGCTATCGAGAGATGGAGGATTGAAGTGGTGGAGGCACAAGTGGGGGATTCAGTTTCTCCGGTTCACAGATGTGCCGTCAGAGGTTGTATCTATCTTGTAATCTCTGATTTATATTAATAGAAATATCTTTTCCTGTCCAATAATGTGTATTTGAATGAATATTGTATCCATTGGATTATGTCAAATGCTTTTACATTATTGATTATGCTAGAATATATCTAACACCATGATATATAGTATGCTTGTATTGTTTACCTGTTGTTGAGGAAGTATTCTATCAATTCAAGCTAAAGATTGGAAATCTCAACGGGGATCTACTCCAACCATCCGGAATAAGGTACGAGGTCTGATCCTTTAGTGTTAGACATTTAATTTCTATTGCATATTGAAAAGGATTGATTTCTGGAGTCAAGATGTCTTTTGTCGTACCCCAAGCCATAGGAATTTCTCTCCATAACAGTGGAATTCACATAGAACAACAAGTATCATAGCTCCATTCATATGCCTTCATATCAAGCTTTGTATGGGAGACCATGCATGGCACCACTCAATTGTGACAGGTTATAAGATTAGGTTTTAATTGGGCCTTAATTGATCCAATATATGGAAGAGTAGGTGCTTTAGATTAGGAAGTGGTTAAAGGAATCTAGGATAAACAAAATAGTTATGTTGATGCTCATAGAACAAGTATAAGTTACAAGATAGGAAATTAGGTGTTTGTTTGTATCAAACCAAATAAGAGCACTATTTGGTTTGGGAAGGGGACTAAGTTATCACCCTAATTCATAATGTTTTCAATGATTTTTCACTCCAATAGGTGAAAATGGAGGTTCTACCATCTTAGAGAAGCCAAGGTAGAAAACACACAACATAGTGTCTCTTTCGGCACTAGTGTGTAGAACTGTGTCATAAAAATGAGTAAAAAACTAGTAAGATAAACTAAACTATGCAAACAAAATATAACCCAAAGTTCAATGCATATGAGAATGAAAGTAAAAGAGAGACTAAATGTAAATGATTCACTGTAAACACACACAGTAAATGGTAACTATAAACGTTAAACAATAAAAGTCGAAACCAAGAAAAATATATCTATAACACATTCATGCAACACATATTGAAAAATAAATGGATTTCATTTTCATTATCTGGAAATAAATTGGGTTTTTACATTCGGTTTGAGTTACCTGGAAAACTAAGGGGCCCTTGTAGATGCATGATGGATGGTGCTCCTAGTATCCAACTACCACTAATTCTCCACCTCAATAATCACTAGGTGTCGATCTCAATAGGGGTTCCAAGCTCAAAGGGTGGCTAGGGTTTTTGGATTAAAACTAGAAGAGTGTTATTAAGGTGAAAAAATCTTGTCAAATGAGGGCATCCACACCCCTTTTTATGGAAACTTTTGATGAATGTAAGTTTTCCCTTAGTTTTGGAAAACCATGGTATTGGCATTAGGTTTTGTGGATTTCCTGCTCCTTTTGGTTTTTGAAATTTTTCCTTTTTAATTTTCCTCTTTTTTGTTATTTTGGGAATCATTTATGTGGAAAATATATGTTTGTGCCAATATAATTATGTAGCTAAGAATTATGGTGGTGGAGGAAAAACTTTAGGTTAGTGAGTGTATGGATGAGATGACTAAGGGAGGTGAGCTTAGGTGAATAAATTTTTGATGTTAACACATAGGCCCCTTTGAGATTATAGAGAGAATTGGACTAGTTGCTTATAGTTTTGTGCTTCCACCCCACTTGCATAAAAATCACAATGTATTTCATGTATCTGTATTGCGACATTATGTGGCTTATGAGACTTACAAAATTCATTGGAAAGAATTGCTAGTCTTGGATGAGGGAACCTTTATGGTTGAACAATTATGCATACTGGATCATAGGGTTCGATAGATCCAAAGTCATGTGGTGGACGATTAGTGAAGGTCCAATGGTATAGATATATCTCAAGATCTGCTACCTGGGAGAACATAGAGGCCATGCATCAAGATTTTCCCTCATTTTTTTTACTATAACTTTGGGACAAAGTTTCCCAAAGTGTGGTTGTATGTAACACCCCATATTTTGATTGGACATATCTACCATATTTTGGCATACTATATTTATTTGCTTATTACTTGTTGGACTCAACTTGACTGAGTAAACTATATGTGTATGGAATTATGAACCTAATTATATGTGATTATTATGTTTTATGTTTATCATTCCTCTTATTAATGATGACAGTTGTGTGTTTCGGTTTTATTTTAGTATGCAAAATTAAAATATATGATGAGGTAATTCGATACCATTGTATGTTATAGTCGAATGAATGGATGGATGCCATGCATGTGATAGATATATTAAATTTTTGACATGAAACATTGATTGATCAATTGATGATTGGTAGGGAAATACTGAAAGAATGTTATGTAAGAATAACACACAATTTACAGGGGGTAAGTTATATTCAGATACTTGTAATGATGTGTGGGATAGTGCAGGTTTATACAGAAAACCAAGTTTCCCAAATTGTTCATTTGATGACACAAATCTAATAACCAAAATAGCGGTACCATGTGATTTTTGATAGGGTGTTAAACCTAGTCTTGTTGGAAGGGGTGGAGGTATTTCCCACCATGTATCCTCTGATATCCAAATTAGTGGGAGGGTTGTGCTAAGTCACACGCCCCAAGTTGTGAGATGACGATTTTTGGTTTCCTACTAGTGAGGTTAGGTCGATTTACTCAACATGTCTACTTATGGGTTATATCTAAGGTTAGGTGGATATAGTCAATGCTCTAGAATATTCCAATAGAGGAATGGATAGGAATGGAAGTTATAAGTAGGCTTGTAAGAAATGATGTTTAGATTAGCATTGTTCTTAGTTGGGGGTTTGGGACACAAGTTAGTTGTAGTGGTTACCTTTGTCTTCTAAATGATTGGGTAAATTCATTAATATAAAACTAAGTATAATGTTGACGTGTCATGAATTAATTAGTGATTAATGCGAATAGTAAAATTGGATGGTTGTCTTGCACACATGGTTGTCTTGTCTTGCATGAGTGATTGTCTCGTCTTCCATGTTTGTTCATAATTGAGATGTTAATTAGGAGTCGTGCATTAGGAGTGATGATGATTTCATATAGTACATGTGTGATTTGTGCATAGGCTAGCCACTTACGCACATGCTAGCTACTTGTGCATGTACGCTAGTAGTAGTTATGGTATAGAACTGCTCATCTCTTGGTGTTTGTAAAATTATAATGTCTAATGGTGAATGATTGTGATAGTGTTAATGTGTAATATTAATTAGAATATTAATATAAGTTGAATTAATAATCACATATCTTATTTTTGAGTTTCATTGTAAACCCTCAACTTAGTTTCATCCCTCATTTAAAATAAACTATAAAAGTACATTTGTAAAATTGTTGGTCATGATAGCTCATGTGTATAAATTATTAATATTTCATAAGAACTAATGTTTATCAAAATATAATTTATTAATATTGCATCAAGATAGGTGCACCCATTAATGTTTACCCATCATTCAATATGTGAATAATGACAACGAGTGGTTCAATGATCAGTTTGGTGAATAAATTGATAAAAATGAAAATATTATTAATAATTTCTATCAATTCTAATTGGGAATAAATGTATTATTTTGAATAAGCTATGGGGAGGTTAGAAAATTAATAAAGAACATGGATAATATTTATGATGTATTGGACTGCAAAAGAGGTGGTGGAAGGAGGAAAGGGGGTATTTGAGGAGATAAGGGGGATTGGAGAAGGAATTCAAGGGATTGAGATTGGAAGCTCTTGGATATTGAACTGTGAAATTGTTATTTTCATATGTGATTGAGGACAGATTGTGGAAGGGGAAATTGGCTCATTGGAACTTGATAAGGAGTGTTTATATTATGGTTATTGGGTTGTGGTCAAGGAGGGAAAGGAGATCCACATGTTTCCTAGAGCTAGCATCTTGTTGCTAGTTGGATGGGAGGATTAATCCCATTTTGGGAAAACTGTTATACTACCTACTACTACCTACTACTACCTAGATGGAATGTACTACGAGATTGGATTGAAGGAGTGCTTATGTATACACCTATAGAAGAGGTATTATACTTATTTATACTTAGTCTTTTTTATATATACACAAAAAAATGATATTATTGCAAAAAAAAAGTAAAATTGTTGATTTACTGTGTGAAATCATAAATTATGCTAATTGTGTTTATGCATTTTACAAATATAGGCAAGATGTAGACTATGCACAGAAATTTATTTTGACTAGTAAAATGATTAAGAAATGTTCTCAAACATGTATTAGATTACTCACTTAAGTCTTACTTGCTTCATTGGAATCCCATGTCATGGTAGGGATGGTAATACCATAAATAATAAAATTTATTGTTAAGCTTTATGTTATATTTAGCAATATGGGTCTCTATTAATTTTCTTTTCTATATCAACATGTATCAATATTTCTTTATATCAGTATGTAACAAACTTTCTTTTCTATATTACCATGAACACATAATTTTCATAAAACAAATCTTGATCGAAAACAATGTTTCTCTTTGCATCATATTCACAACAGTATATATATATATAAACAATTTTAATTATAGACAATTAATCTAAAACCAGAAAAATTTAGTGGATTACCTCTAAACTGTTTGAATTCACATTCCAGCTTGATCATCCTCTTCGAACCATTCTTCCCAACTCTGCCCAAACTTGGATTTACCTCAGATACAACTAGGAACAACCTATCTGACTCCCTAGATACAACTAGGAACAACAATCAATAAATAAATCCACAACTTAATGCCTTATATATTACCCCTTTCGTTTATGATTCCCGTAACATCAAGTTAATTTTAGTATCACCAATATCCAATTATGATTTAAGCCATCTAACCTCCAGGCCGGTCTCATTTAAAACATAAATCATGCACAATCCTTCATAGTTTCCAAGTAATTACAATTCATCAATTACCAACCAATATAAGAAGGTTAACCCATTAATCATGTGCATGGAATCCATCTACTTTGTCATTCTAAATTACTTTGCATGATCAAATGAATTTTCATATCCATCACTAGTAATAATATGTAGTGGTGAAATTCATATATTATTCTTACATAGGTAGGTTCCAATGTTTGCTTAACAATGGTTTTAATCAATCTAAGCAAGTTCAATAGACACTAAGCAATGAATGGTAATATAAATCACATTCATGGTTTTAATTACTAAAGGTCAAAGTATGGGGTAGTACATACACCCATCCATTAAGAAACTTCATCTCGAAGTTATTTTTATTCATGATTATAATAAATTTATACTATACATAATATATGTGTCTTTCTATTGGAAGACCGTATTTATTCTGTTGTAATCTCACAGATCACATAAGGTTACCAATAATACACACTAAAACATATATACATAAAATAGAGACAAGAGATCAGAACAAATAGGTGAATAACATATTATATTATACAAGTGAGTCCATACAACACAGAGAACTGAACTGAGTTCTCATCTGGCTCAACAACCTAATATATATGATTACAGAACGGTTACAAAATAACTACCTGTCGGTTCGGTGAACCGACAAGAGCGTTAGGTGGTTGAATTAATTTCTAACTTTAGTCGGCTGATCGACTAATTCGGTCCATCGACTTAGTCGGTTGATCGACTAAGTCGGTTATCATTCAAGTCAACTCATCGACTTGATCCTTCTACATCTCCCCCACGAACAAAACGGTTCTTCATCCTGAAGAAACAGGGAGGTACAACAGTCTGTATTCGATGGTCAGCTTGGGGTACATGACCGACGTGCAATCACTTTGGATTCCTTGTCGGGATTTCTTTCAAAAGTTTATGAGATGGTTGCAACGATTGGGGACTATGTGCCCTGTTGGTGTCCTCCAGACGTGAATATAGGTTCTTTGGTAGAAATCTTCTGAGCTTACGTAAACAATGCAGGTAGTTTCTCAAAGAAAGCTTGCAAGTCCCTATCTCTGTCGAATTTTTCTTTTACAGCATTTGGCATCACACTTTTGCATAAGTAGAGGGGGTTGACTGACTATGGTGCTGGTTCTTGTTCCTCAGTTATTTGCATCGGTGATGGGGGTGGATGCGTCGACACAAGATCGATGATGTTTTCAGGCATCATCGTAGTCTTTGCTTTCTTCGATCGACTTGCTTGTGCTCCGACGTTGACAAATCATTGGAACTGGGTTTTGACTGGAACTTTATTTGCTACGGAATCCTCTATGATGTTGAGGGTCGTGGCTGCCAGTTCCTCCTCATCCTATGATGATTCAGCAATGATAAGCTTGCACTTACCTTTACCTTGTTGTTGTTCTTGTGTTTTTATTTTCTTCCTGGTTGCTGCTATTTATTTTGAGAGTTTTTGAATAATGCCTTTTGTAACAGCATACTCAGGGTTGTCGGGTTCTATCTTTCTCGTCGGTTCTTGAGTCGGGATGACACTTTCTACAGCCGGAGGAGTTATCTGCTGCTGTGGTTGTGGCTTTGGCTATGCGGTCTGGGGTTCTGTTATTTTTGCGATAGGAGGTTTGATGGTTATTTGCAGCCGATTGGTGTGTTCAACCAATGTCTCCTCTGACACAAATGTGCTGATATAGAGGTTGAGATCATAGTCTTCCTCTTTTTCCTGCTCCGTGAGTGGCTCCTCGATCAAGAAGTCGATCTGTTTTGCTGCTATTAGTATTGGTATTTTTTTTTGGCCTGTCAAGATAGTTCCCGGAAGATCTGGTCGACAGATGGATAGTAGTCGAGGGCTTTGGTGTTGGAATTGTCACCCTACATGTACCACACCGAGGTATGATCGAGCTCCACCTAGATGTGTGAGTTCACTGGTATATTTCGTCGAATATTTTGAGGCACCCTCCATCTAGTCGTGTGGACTTTGAGCTATTGAAACTAGTTCTCCAATAGTACTTTCCCGCGCTCAAGTTTGTGCAAGGTTCCTTTTTGGGAGAATGGTTTAAATCTCCACATGTCGAACTTCCATGATTCTCGAAAGACTGAATTCCCCTCTGGGCAGATGTGGTACATGACAATTCATAAGATGAGGGAGGGGAACTTGATGATTCCCCTTGTTTCTTGACATCTCTCACAGATGGTCTTCACCATGTCGGTGACATAATCACCCCATCTGTATATTCGTCCATCGATGGCAATGGTGTCGATAGATTCTAGCATTTCTAACTTAAGGTCACTGCCTCGACCTACTAGAGTGAGTGTTATTGCAATTATTTTGGCCACAATGTGTGGCATTCAGGTTGTGATTTGGATAATCATCAACCCCTTGGAGTTTTTACTGGAAGGTGACCCAGTGAGCTCTTTGACCAGTCCTTCTTTGATTTCGACTGGTATGGGGTCTCCTCCATTAGAGAGACCGGTCATCTTGGAGATGACATCTCCAGAGATGTTGACCGGATCGTCGAAGTAGAACTGACCATTGTGATACTGACTCTTGATAGCAGTTTCCTTCGTGCAACCAAAGATGGCCATCAGCGGTGCGTTGGCATAGCTGAAGAGAGTGTTGTGTTTGACTTTCTCTGCTGCTTGAGTGGCCTTTTTGTCGACAAAGGCCCATTCTTGTATTTCGATCCATAGCTTTTTCCATGAGCCTTCCTGTACTTTGGATTTTTTGATGTTTTTCAGCCTGTGGACTAAAGGTGTATCCGCGGCCTGTATCTCCTTAGCATTGGTCAAGACTCTAGTTTGTTTAGGGGCCATTGTGTTGGTTTGGTGGTCGATGTTACTAAGGGGTTCTCTGCTATTGGTCGAATGGTGCTCTGATCCTTAGGAGACGCTGTGGTTGTGTGCGGAGATGGATGTATTAATGGCGGACGTGATGTTCCAGCTGGAATACGTGAGTGTGTGTTAATGGTGGATTGCTTTCGGCGCTCGATTTCATGAATGTGCGATGGGATTATCAAAGTTGTCAGTTGATGTCAGTGATGAGAATGGTCGATGGAAGTAGTCAGTCGATGAAAGTGGCCGATGGTGCTAGGTCGATGGTCATGATGGCGGTTGTCGCAATGGTGATTTCCTGTCATGGTTTTCTGTCTGTAGGGTATTATTTTGTTTTTGGAATTTTTATTTTTTTATGGATTTTGGTTGAAGGTTATGGTCCTTATATGAATGTTTTTGTATTTTTTTTTAGATTAGTTTCTGTAGCATTTTAGTTAGGCTCCATTAATGAGCTTCCGAAATACTATGCCCTGTAACGTTCTTAGTCAGACTGATCCGTTGGGATGTATTTCTTCGACAACGTAAGGTCCCATCCATTCTATGTGGAGCTTCTTAGGTTTTCCTTTGACCCAACTATTGTATAGTAAAGAAAGGTCACCAACCGACATGTTTTTGTTCTTGATGTTGCGGTCGTGCCATGCTTTCTGTTGTTGCTTCTAGATTTCTTGGTGTTGTATAGCCATGAGTCGGTGCTCTTCCAGCTTGCTGAGTTGAAATAGTCGGTCCTTCCTTCCTTGTTTGACATCAACATGTAGTATTTCTGTGATAATAGGTGTCTGTTGTTGGAAGTGTAGTGAAACTACTGCTTCTTGTCCATAGACTAGTAAAAAAGGAGTTTGGTTGGTCGATCGTTTATAGGTTGTTCTGTATGCCCATAAGACTGCAGGTATTTTCTCATCCCAGTCATCCTTATTGGCATTACATATTTTAGTTAATCCTCTTGTTAATGTTTTATTTAAAGCTTCAATTGCTCCATTCGACTGAGGATGATATGCTATACTCCGATGGTGGTTGATTTGGAACTGGTCGGTTAGGGTTTTGATAGTTTTGTTGATAAAGTGTGTCCCCTAGTTGCTAATCAGGGTTAGTGGACATCCAAATCTAGTGATGATATTCTCATAGATAAAATTAGTTGCTATCTCACTAGAACATGTATCGACCGGTTCAGCTTCTGCCCATTTAGTGACATATTCCACTGCAGTAATGATATACCTTGCACTTGACCTTTTTGCTGGTATAGGAAATGGTCCTATGAAGTCTATGGCCCAGATTTCAAATGTGAGACTGGGGTTTACTGATACCAAAGGAATTTCTGTACTAGGTAGGGGTCGACCTAGTCATTGACATTTGTCACATCGACTAACAAAATTTTTGTAATCTCTGTGGAGTGTCGGCCACCATAATCCTAACTGTTGGATTTTCTTTGTAGTTGTGTCCGCTTGAAAATGTCCTCCTATAGGTCCATAGTGTGCTTCATGGATAATGCAGTCTCATTCATTTTCTAGTACACATCTTCTGAGGATATCATCTAATCCCATTTTGTATAAAAATCCATTGATGATATTGTATGGTGCAGCCTTCATAGCTAAGATCTGCTTTTTCTTGGTGCTCATACTTTCTGGTGCATGTCCGTCTTCTAAGAACTGGGCTATTTCCTCTAGTTCTGTTGGGACTGCTTCTATCTGAAATAAATGTGCATCAGGTAAGTTGTTATCGACTCCTGTCGGTTCTTCTCTTGTGTCGATTTGGGATAAATGGTCGGGACCTACATTTAACTTGCCTGGTTGGACAACGACTTCAAACTCAAATTCTTGGAAAAGAAGTAGGCATCGACAGATCCTGCCATGATGTAGTGGTTTATTGACGAGATACTTCAGGGCTTGATGGTCGGATAGTTTCTTTCAGCCTTATTTAATTTTATGTGGTCGAATAGTTTCTTTCAGCCTTATTTAATTTTATGCTGCTGTAAACTATGGGATAATCCATTCCATCATCTCTTGGTTGAGTTAGGATTGCTCCTATTGCTAGGCCTGATGCATCAATATGGACATGGAATTTGATCAACCAGTTTGGAAACTTTAGGATGGGGGCTTCGACTAGTTTTCTTTTTAATTTTTTGAATGATATGTGGCATTCCTCTGTCCAGTTAAACTCTTGATCTTCCCTTAATAATTCTTCAAGAGGATAGGTCATATCTGAATAATATCTTATGAATTTTCTGTAATAGCATGTGTGGCAAAGTAACACCCTGACTTGTTTGGGGTTTACTGGTGGTTTTAGGTCAAGGATAATTTTAATCTTTGCCAAGCCAAACTTAATACATTCCTTACAGACAATGTGCCCGAATAATATCCCTATGGGGGTCACAAATATGCATTTCTTGATATTTAGGGAAAGTTGAATATGTCGACATCTCTCCAACATAAGCCTGAGCCATTTGCAGTGATCTTTTAGCATGGAGTATATTTTCCAACCATCAAAGTATACTGCCATGGTCTTATAGATGTATTCTTGAAATGTTTTGACGACAATTCGAGAGAACACTGCAGGTGCATTCTTTAATCCAAAAGGCATGACTTTGTAAGCAAATGAACCAAATTCACACGCAAAGGTTGTCTTCTTCTGGTCTTCTTTAGCTATTGGCACTTGTTTATAGCCTGAGAATCCATCTGTGAATGAGTAGCATTCATGTCATGCAACTTCATTCAAGATTTCATCTACATAAGGGGTTGGAAATGGGTCTGTCAGTGTTACTTTGTTTAGTTCCCTGAAGTCAACACAAATTCTTAGTCTGGTCGGGTCATGTTTCTTAGGTTGTATCACCATTGGACTTGCCCATTTTAATTGGTCGATAGGGTAGATGATTCCTGCTACTAACATGTTATTAATTTCCTTTTTGACTATCTCCTTGTATTTGTGAGCTAGTTTATAAGGTCTTTTCTTCACAGGTCGAACATCAGGTTTAGTATCAATTTTCATTTCTCACATTTCATGGACTAAGCCTTTGAGGTCTTTGTAATCTCTAGAAAATACATCTTGGAATTCCCTTATTAAGTTCACTATCTCTGTAGTCTGTTCTTCGCTCCAGTAGTCACCAATCTTTTCCATTTTTGGTTGATCATCATTTGAGATATCGAATTCTTTAGTTTTGACTTTAGCATCTAGCCATTCTGGTGCTTTGGCTTCATTGATTGGTCAAATTTCTTCTTTGAAATGTGAGAATGTGGTAGGGAAGTCGGCTACAGTCATTCTGTCGGTATTTGGTTTGTTAGTTGTTTCGACTTTTAGGATGGTGCAAATAGGTTTTGTTGTTTCGACATGGTTGGATTTCCATCTAAAGATTTTTCCTTTTGTGTTTTCATTTTCTAACTGTAATCTTGTCGACTGTGGCTTTAGCTATGTTTGTATTTTGTTACATTTCCTTGTCTGTCTGTGATCTTGTAAGGGTTTATTTTCGGTCGGCTAGATAAATTATTTAATTTGTTTTGCTGTTTCAACCAGATTTTCATTTTGAGGTATAAAGTTGAAATCTTTAATAAAATTTTCCCTGAGTTCATGCCATAAGAAGGTTTCACCTCTAGCTTCTTCCATCTTATACCATTTGTTTGGTAAGTCAGCTAGGGTTGGTGGGAATAAGTGTGGCCATGCTCATTCATCCTTGTATTCAAGTCTTCTCCACTCCTTTTCACAGGTTTTGATATGATCTTCTAGGTTCTGTCCTTGAGTGAATACAGGTATCTAAGCTTGTTGGGTTAACTTCTTTCCTCCAAAACTTTCGAAAAAGTAAGTCGAAGCAGTTGTCCAAGTCTGTAGTCTTGTCTGATGGGTATCCCACCATCTAGCAGCTTGTCTTGTAAAAGTTTCAACTAGGCTTTGAAGTCAGCCATGTTCACCAATATTTTTGGAAACCTGTTCAACATGCATGATTGGTGGTTCCCTTTCCTTATATCTTGGTAGTTGTGTAGTATTTAGGTTGGTCGGTTGTA
Organism: Pseudotsuga menziesii; assembly: GCA_001517045.1. Taxonomy (NCBI): domain Eukaryota; kingdom Viridiplantae; phylum Streptophyta; class Pinopsida; order Pinales; family Pinaceae; genus Pseudotsuga; species Pseudotsuga menziesii. Next base: position 194,364 of record LPNX010406557.1, read on the forward strand.
AGGTAGGGTGTTCCCTAATTTTCTTTTCAAATATTTTTGGGACAATGGACACTATGAAGCACTGTTGGGTGGGATTTTTCTGCACTTTCTGTATAGTCCACCACCCTCTTGCTTGTGTTTCATAGTTCTCGATCTCCCAATCATATAATTCAGCGTCGAAATTATAACCAACTGAGTCTTGGTTGCCTAAGTGAAGTTCTCCATGGATATTTGGTTCTGTGTAATATGCATTGTTGTGGATTTGGTAGAGTTGTCAGACATCGACTTCTTCATCAATAGGTTCAGTCCAAGGTTCCCCTTAATATGGATGAATGGCTACAATGACCTTTTGTCCATTTCCTTTTAATTTGATTCGTTCCTTGTCCAGGGATATGGATGCTTTCATATTTATACCCCAAGGTCAACCAACTAGAGTCAGGAAGGAACTAGATCCTTCCTTCGGGTCAATGATTTCGAAATCGACCTTGGTCGATATTCCTTTTATAGTCATGTCGACGTTTTTCTAGACTCCAATGGGTTCAATTAGGCCTTAGTCGGCTAGTTTCAGGTATATGCCTGACTCATAGAGTCGAGGTCTGCCCATTTGTTCCCAAGTGTCACAAGTCATGATGTTTACTTGTGAGCCGAATTCGAGTACTACTTGTCGGTCGTTGTAACCTTTGATTTCCAGGTCGACAAGTGGGTCGACATCACTTTTGTCTTTTTTATTTAAGCCGCAGATGTTTTTTGTTTGTTTTTTAGAGTTGGTACCTTTTATTTCATACAACAAATCGATAAACTGGGATACTGAATTGTCTGTTTGAACGAGCTAGATTAATTCATTTATTGTGTTAGGTCGACTGTTATGAACATTTTCTTGTCGTGCAATTTCTTTGAATACACTAGTTTCTTCTTTATATGTTTGTTTTTCCTTCAGTGGGTTAGGATAGACATTTTTCTCTTTTATTTTACTGATTCTGGGGTTATCAGCTCCTGTTTTTGTTCCTTGTCGAGTTACAATATGTAAATTTTTGTGGTTATTACATCATTTTTTTGCACACAGGACAAGACATTAACATTTGTTTTCATATTAATTTTTTCTAACATGGTAGGGCAATCCTCTAGTGAGTGATCCCCTACCCCACAGTGAGTACAAAATTTGAGATCAGTTCTATCTTTATATGGACAGTCTGTGTACCGATGACCCTCTTTATAACATGTGAAGCACTGGATGGGTCAATGCGTTCAGTTGTCATGATTCCCAGGGAATCGACCTCGTCCTTCGTAGCCTGCGTGTCGATTGTCGTACCAGCGCTCATATCGTCGACCATCATATATCTGACTGTTCTAATAGTTTTCTAGATTATTTTTCTCGTTATGTTGTGCCACTGAATTAGTTTGGTAGACTGCCTGATAGTTCTGTCGGTTCTTCAGGTTCAACTAGTAGTTAGTCGTGTTATGACTTTTGGTCTCGTAGATGGCACACCAGGAGGCCTTTCCATTCTTCATGTTGAACGGGAAATCTTTCATTGAGTGATCTCCATGCTCTTGACAAATGTCACAAAAGGACTTGGTCTGTATGAATCGAACGTCCTGACCACTGTACTCCTGTCGACAGTTATCTTTGGAATGGCTGGCCGTCGAGCATTTGGTGCACCAGATCTCCTGATTCTTGAGGCTTAACTCTTTTAGAGACTTCTATACGTTCTCAAGTTGTTCTTCCAATCTATGGTCCGTGGGGTAAGCGGGTATGTCTTCGTCCATCTCCACCTGAAGAGATTTTGTTAGCGCATCTTCATAAGTTTTGAACGTCTCTAGACTGATGTGTCAGCACACTTTTTGAGATATCCCTACAAGAAACCACTAGATTAGTAACTGTTCATCTATGACATAATCCAGCTGGATCAGTAGGTCTTTCCAATGCTTATCGTAGTCGTGGAAAAATTCCCCTGGCTTTTGTGATGTGGTTTTTAGTTTTTTCACAACCAAGTGCTTAGCATCTGGAGTTTTGAAAATGACAAAAATTGCGCCTTAATCTTGGGTTTTGTTGCTCTAGGTTGTCTTTCCGAAAAGGTCGTGTACCACGTCAATTCCCTTTTCCTTAAGGAACCTACAAACTGTGCCATTTGTCTATCTTCATCTGTAACTTGGTTGGCCTCCCAAGTCAACTCGCAGACGAACTAGTGTCATCTGGGGTCCTCATCGCCCTCATATAGAGGAATGTGAGCCGATTCGTGACCCATGTATGAATCATTGTCACTACTCTCAGGAGGTGGCGACGGTGGAGGTGGGGTTGGTGATGAGGATGGTGGGGTTATTGGTGTATTCGTCTCTACAGAACTTTGGTCGACGGAACTTTCATTCTCATTGGTTTTTGATTCTTCATCGACTTGCATTCGGTTGATGTCGACTTCTGCTGTCGATGGTCCACTGCAACTATTTTGCCCCAGTTCTGAATGTTCTATTTCTTCTAAATCTGTATTTGGCTGGGGGGGTGCTCCTTCATGTGTCGGTAAGAGCAAGTGGATACTTCGGTGAGAGGGTGCTGCTTGAAAGGTTACCCAATTCCCTTCCTCTGGTCGACGTATAATGAGGTGTCACCTAGTGTACGTGTCGTCTCCTAGTCAACTCCATATACTAAAGTCACCAGCTCATAGTCGTAGGTCTTCTTCGACAATAGTCTGTATTCGAGTACGCGGATTTAATGGAGAGAGGGTTGTTCCTTCATTGGGAGCTCTTAATTGGAGAGCTTTTGGCTGCTCTATCCACAATTCTTGCTCCGTAGGGGACGCTTCTTGTTCCATTCCTTCTTCATGTCGGTCATGACCTGACTCTGGAAGATTCTCTTCCTAGTCATTCTCCCTAGGACTCCTTCCTCTGTGCATCTTTAAGGCTCTTTCTCGTCTTGCTTCCCTTCTCTGGTGTCTTTCTTCTCTCTCTATTTTCTAAATGTCCGACATACCTTCGTATGATACTATTCTCTTGGGTTCCTTTTTAGTCGACTTCTCATTACTGGTGACTGGTATCTGGTTCTAGTCGACTAGAATCCACTATACTCTATCTCGACATATGACCAGCTACCCCCCCATAGCCTACCCGATGCTTTTTAGAAATCCCGGATAGTTCAGTCTATTTGCTTAGGAAGTATTCCCACTCCCTTTCTGCAATGAAATTTTCCCACTTCCTCTACTTCTCCGCCCAGTTAGAGTTTGATGGCAGTTCGTGAAGTGATGGACGAGGTTCGACAATATGTCCTACTCCTTTCTCGATCAAGAATTTGAACAGCAAGGTCGGTAGGGAACACAAAAATTGTTCAGTGAGATCTATGTAAAATTTCTCCTTGATTGTTTCCACTGAAGTTCTGTCTTCGACTGCTTGCTCCTCACAGAAGTCGTCGACGATTTTCTCAAACCACTCTGACAAGTTTGTTCTACCTCAGCGGATCAGTTTTTCCAGCAACTGTTGTTTTTTAATCCCTTCCAGCTTTCTCATCCAGGAATTTCTTTAAAAGTTGGGGTACTGATTCGACAAACTTTTCATGCGTCTCTATGAAGAATATTTCTTTTGCTTATGCGATTGTTAATTTGTTCCTTCGTGCGTTATTCTGCAAATAGTTTGCACCTTTATGTTCCCACCAATCCTTAATCTCCTACTCTGGTATCATCTGTTTGCATACATTCCAGTCGTGTAGTCCCAGCAACGGAACCAATTTTGTAATCTCACAGATCACATAAGGTTACCAATAATACACACTAAAACATATATACATAAAACAAAGACAAGAGATCAGAACAAATAGGTGAATAACAGATTATATTATACAAATGAGTCCATACAACACAAAGAACTAAACTGAGTTCTCATCTGGCTCAACAGCCTAATATATATGATTACAGAATGGTTACAAAATAACTACCTGTCGGTTCAGTGAACCGACACAACCTTTAGGTGGTCGACTTAATCTCTAACTTTAGTCGGCCGACCGACTTAGTCGGCTGATCGACCAAGTTTGCCCATCGACTTAGTCAGCTGATCGACTAAGTCGGCTATCGTTCAAGTCGATTTATCGACTTGCTCCTTCTACATATTCCATATCCCACTTGGATCTAAAACATGTCGATTTTATTGTAAAATTTTACTTCTTTTATGTTGAGATGTGTTCTTATATTTCATTCTAAATCATATCCTAATAACTAGTATGACCTCCTTAAGGCTTATTAATTGTAATACCTATCAAGGTTCATTATGCCTTAATAAAGTGTCATCCACAACAATTTACACATTTGCAATTTTTTTATAGTCTTTTTGGTATTGTGATTCATAAGAAAATGTCATCTCCCATATTAAATTTATTTTTGGTTCATGTGGTATTGTTATGGATCATTTAAGCAAGTGTTAGTTTTATTGAATTTGTCTCAATTGTACACCACTTGTTTTCTCAATAGTAAATTTAATTAGACTCCATCTCGACATTTCTTGAATGGTCTACCATCTATAATAACTCAAAAATACCATGTCTATTAATCAAGTACTCTTTATCTTTCAATACTCGTTAAAGATAATTCTTACCCATGAATTGCATATTATACATAGAATACTTATAATTTCAATCTAAACACATAGGTAGCTCCAATTTTTTATACTAATTAAATTTTCCAATGGAGAAATCAACTCATGCACACCCTGAATATTGACCTAACACTTCTACTATAGAAATTACAACTCTAATACCATGTAGAAATAGAGCCTTGATGCAAAGAAGAAGCACATGAAGTAGATATTTCTATATGATAATTTTCACAAGCATCATACAAGGAAAATATATAGAAGATAGAGAGACTGAATCACATGAAGAAGAGATGAATATTGGAGTGTATCATTCCATTGAATAATGATGAATAATAGTGTACATAAATAGTACATCCCTCATAGGTAAATTTGAGCTGCATAGGAGACAACTCATCTAGATGAGAAAGCAGACTTACTAAATATCATGATAAACCCCCATAGGTGGCTAAAGCACTTTCTTAATCAGTCAAGAACCCCACAAATTAGCTAAAGCATGAGTGATTTGTCATGAATGATGGAAAAACATACTAATCCTGGAATTTAGAGAGAAAATCATGGAGGATGGGTTGACAACAAAAGATAGTAGTTTCCTAATTGACTAGCTTTACCTTATCCACTGAAAAGCTTGAATAAAGCTGTATAAAGATAGAATTTGTAGGAAGGAGTAGCTACTAGTTCTGGCAGTCAATAAAGTTAGCAAGATCTAACTAGAATTAGGATAAAGGCGCTCCTGTGGTATATATGACAAGTGTTGGCAAAGAGGTGCAAGTGGATGCCAACTATCTAGGCAAGTAGGTAGGAAATTAATCAGAAATGATTAAATATTGTTATCCTAAGTATGGAGTGGATTTATAATATCCCAACACCTCCCTTTAAGTCTGAACATTATCACTAGACATGGGATACACATACTCATCTTATTACCTTAGCCATCAGTTTTGTAAAGATACTCATTCTCATCAATAAATTATTTGATCATATTTCAACTTTACAAATACACTACAACTCCTAAGACATAGTCTTATTACAAATTTCATAGTACTTGATTTATCATATTTATTATGTTGTTGGTTAAGAATTATCGACTCTCAATTATCTCATAAGGCACAATTAATTCCAATGCTAGCTATAACCCTTTTTGCAACGCTTATTTGTTGAACTTTTCATTAAGATACTAACCAATCTAATCATGACACATTAATAAATTTGATCAAATTAACTATTTTCTTTGCTTTTCATTTTCAAATAAGCTTTGATCAAATTAAATTATTATCTAACCTTATATAATAAATCCAATTAATTTACCATAATTAAAATTAAAAATGGGTTAACTAATTATTAGTGAATGCCTATATGTTAGTATAGTAAAGTAAGTTTGAAATCAAGGAAAGATATATTTGCGTCGAGAGGCGCATTCTACAATCCAGTAGGGGGGCGATGTGTAACTCCTCCAGTGCTTATAATTGGCTCAAATAAAAATAAAAATAAAAAAGAAAATAATTTGAATATACCCAAAAATTGGTCGGCTTAATAAAAATAAAATAAATATCAAAATACAATAAAAACATATAGCCAATTATGGATTCATATATGAAGTATTCTTGAGGTTCACAATTCCTTAACAGTCTTAAGCTTTCATTTTAAAACTAATTAAATCACATAAAAAATTTCTTAACAAACTATGGTTTCATAATATTTGGTTTTTAACGAAGACAATAATTGTTTTTAAATCTATTATTAATTCTATTTTTATGTTCATGCATAAATTTATTTGCTTTGGAAAAAATTAATATTGTTTTAAGACATTGTTGTTTTATTTTTTCAATAAATTCAATGAATGTTTGTTTTTCACATTTTTTTATCATCATTATTAAGATTATGCTCTTATTAAATTTTTTATGTACAGATAAAATTTCGAGAGGTTGACATTTTCACATTATAACATTTTAAGAACTAACATGGCATTAAAAATATCAGTTTAAAGCTAAATTAAAAAAAAACTTTAGATTAAAATTTAATAATCAGATTCTAACTAAACCACATTAATCATTGTTTTGGATCTTTTCAAACTTTTCAAAATATATTTAATAGGTAGTAGTATTATGGTTATTTTTCAAACTTTTAAAAATATATCATCGACAATAATTAATATACTTCACCACATTTCAAGTCACTCTATCACACTAACTACTCAACATTTTATAATTCACTCATCGTCATCATATACAAAAATACTGAAATCTTGTCTAAATCCTTTCTCTTAAATCCCTTGTAATAACGGTTTAATATTTAAAACCATAAATATTCAAATATTCAAATATTATAATGAAATTTTCATTTGCTGTAATGTAAATAAAAAATACCCCATCTAGATATTATTGTAATACAAACAAAATATATCAATGTAATGCAAATAATACTTGAGCATGCTAGTTCACTGCAACAATATTATTATTTTTAGTGGATGCATAGACTGCAACAATATGGATTAATACTTGGGATACTGATAATTAAAGACCTAATACAAACATTAACTCCTTCCCAATTGCAACAACATTATCATTTCTTATGCTTCTATAGACTACAAGAATATGCGTAAATGCATGAGCCATCCACTGTAACAATTAATTTGTGGGGATATGGAGCTAATTTGCGCAGGTAACAAATTGATTTGCATAGGTAATAAGAGTATTAATACAATTCCATAACAATATGATAATAATTACCACACATATCACTTGCACAATCAAATATATGAAGTGATACCCCTTATTGTATCATCCATGGCAGTGTGCAATAATGTGTAGGGATACCCTGTAGAATGATAATCCATGGCAGTGTGCAATAATGGGTAGGGATACCCTGTAGAATGATAATCCATGGCAACCTATCTTTCAACTACACATATTATGTTGAAGACGGTATTTTAAGGACAAAATGGGTGAGTATTGGATTCGATACAAGGGAAAGAGTTTGCACCTAGAAAAATTTGATCCCTATCAACACTAGGTAGAGCCACCTTTAAAATGAATCTATGGTGATATTTTCTACCAACCAAAACTATAATATTAAGATATCCCATCGATAATCTCAGCCACTATATCCCCTTGCTGATGTTGGTCAACATATTATCGATAATATCGATAATCTTAGTGAAATTATTTTATCGATACCCTTAGGTGACTGATTGTTCTTACTAGTCAAAGAATACCACAATCAATTAAACATGTCCAAGAAAAAATTATTGACGATCCTGTAATACTTTAACGCCATGATCCGATCCTGTAACCCGTCGTATGTATAAACGAAAAGAACTATTTTGTAACCTCCCAAAATTATGAAGTTTTCATTGTATTATATTTCTTTGTTTTTCATGCAATGTTTGAAAATAAAGGCAATATAAAGCTTGTGATTGTCTAAGTACTCCGAAACAAAAGTTCTTATAACCATGCAAGGTTGATGAAAGGAATCGAGTTCCATCTATGTGGTTTCATTTATTCATTATTGATTTGTACCATAGACTTTGTGCGTATAAATGATCACCAATGATTATTAGAATAATATAAATTATTAAAAAGGACAATAGTTTTTTAAAATTAAAATTCTAAATTTAATTGTAACAACGAAAGTGTTCAAAATTTTTAAAATTGAAGATAACCAAGTTAATTTTTCAAATTTAAACTTTCGAATTGATTAATGAAAAAAAACGTAAATATATATAATATCAAATTTAAACTTTTGAATTGATTTATGAAAAAAAACGTAAATACATATAATAAGAAATTTAATTTAAGACACATATATAAATCAAATAAGCCCTAGTCTACGTGGGGTCACAAGCAGCCTTCCATGAGGCCACGCGTCCTCTCCCCTTTCTCTAATGCATGAAGGAAATAATACTAAAACAAGAAAAAAGATAGGGGTAAACCATGACAAAAAAATTTGGACAATCTCTGGAAGTCTACCAAGGGTTCGATTAAGAGCTCTGCAACTCTTACTAGTGCTCGACACCCTCATGAGTAGCACAACTACTCTGCAACTCAGTCGGGGAACATATTTTTTGTTGCTTAAAGTTCCCTTTCATTTTTCTCTTGTTATCGTTTAGTTTGTTAAGGGTTTAGCTAGAGGTAGCTTTGCTCAAGAAAACTAGCAAGTCTAAATCATACTATTCCCAAATAATTGTTGAGATTTATTGTTGATTATGGATTCAAATACTTCATTGTAGCTAACATTTGTTGTGGGTGGATACCTACTTTTATTGTTGCACGGACCTCATGCGTCAACCTCAAGTTTTTTTTCCCATTCTTTTCGATACAACGTTTTATCACTCAAAATTTACCCTTGGTGGTGAGAGGATAATCCCAAGGTAACCAAAAAACCAATCTTTAGGAGGAAAGTCGGCTTCTTTCCTACTAGAGAGGGATCTCTCAATAGATAAACAAAAAGCCCGATATATTTAAAAAGAAACAAGTTTTAAAGATAATAATGACTGAAACAAGTGATCATTGGGCATGGAGTCTAATATGAAAAATAATTAATAACAGTACTTTGCAATGGAATTCTTAATAGAGGTAGGAAAGTCACTCTTTTACAGTCAAAATGTTGGTTGTTTGGTGATAAGGAAGAATAAGAAATAGTCCATTAACATGGGCATCAAAAGGTGAATCCTGTGTCAACTTTAGAGGAAACAATTGGTGAATACTTGAAATTAAAGAACCAGAGCATAAGCATATGAATTCTAATTCAATATACACTTATTCAAGCATGAAAAGATAACAAAATGGAAAAGATAAACATGAAAGACATCCACATAAATGAAAGATAGTACATACTGTAAAATTAATAACACAAGAATCTTTGGTAGAAAACTTGCTTGGCTCTGCAATATTTTATTAATCTTGAAGCTCTTTCTTACAAAATCAGTTCTTTCTCACGACTTTCAACCCTCATTACATTTCAAAATGGTGCTTAAATACATCAAAACTTCTCCTTGAGTTGCTAACTACCTACATGCTAAAAATAGGCATTTATAACTGCCTTATTACATCTGTCACTTGACTCCTAACACAATAATCCTTAAAAATCTATTACATTATTCAAGACAAAAGTTGTCTTCAAATTGGCTTGGGACTTACAATGAACTCTTTACTGATGTAGTTTATATTTTGTCCTGCCAAATTTTTCTATTATTTTCCATTGGTCTACAGATGGCAAGTCCAGATTTCCATTTCCTTCGCTAACACTCTTAATTCCACATGATATACATATGAGATACGTGGAAACTAAGTACAAATTGTCTTGAATGTATTAATTAACTCAAAATCCACAACTATCTTGTTAATTATAATTTTTCCTGACAAAGATTGGGTCATTTCTTCAAATTTTATGTGATCCAATCTGGATATGACCAATAATGCTCGATACTTTGTTCGAGACAAAAGTTTGCCATATTCTCCTCAAAAGGAAGGGAAACCTTTTTGAAAAAGAGACACAATTAAACCTTTAAAAATATTTATCAATCTTGGCTTGAACTGTCTCAATATGCTGATGTTTCCTACCACATTTCTAGCCCAAGTGATCATTGCAATCCTGTCCTTAATGCCCATTGTCCTTAAATATTCTTCAGATAGAGTATTTAAGAAATTTATTGTGTTTTTTGTTGTGTCCACTGGATTTTATTCAAGGCTTCCTTTACAGCTGTACAACTTTGTTTAGCTGCATTTATTACCATCTCTTTCTCTTGAATATAGTTTAAATATGGCATGATTTTAGAAGCTTATGAAATTATCATATCCCAGATGAGATGTCTGGCTCCCTACACTGGTAACTGTCCAGATAGATTCTTTTCCAACTTCTCATTCTTATCCAACAACTCTTTATTTTTACTTTCTAACGCTTTCCTCTCTTCTTCTTTCTTCATGACTGCATCAACCAAATTCTGATTTTGACTTTTTAAACCAATTATTTCTATGTCTGTTAGAATCACTTGTGACATAGCCTGTACAATAGATTCGATATTTGTTTCTGTAGTAGGATATGTTATTTGTACTTCTTCTCTCTTGTTTTCATCTTCTTTCTCCTTTTCCAAAATCAATTGATTTTCATTCAGAACATCTCTTTGCAATTAAGAAACCTCTTTCTTTTTCCCATTGATTTTTCTCTTTAGTAAGCTTCAATAGCTTTGCCTTACTATCATTCATCTCCTAGGCTAGCAATTATTTCTCATTTTCTAATTCTGTTAATTCACGAGCCTGAATTAACTAGGTTGCAGGGATCTTCAACTTCTTCTTTAACAACTGGATGATGTTTTCTTTCTTAGCCGGAATATCTCCTTTATTTGCTTCATCATCTATGGTCAGTAAATCTCCCTGAAGATTCTTTATTTGCTGTTGGTGCACTTTTTTTCCCACCTTTTCCTATTTCAATTGATTTTCTATTTTAGACAATGTGGAGTGCAGCTTGGATATTTTTAGAGTAGCTTTTATCAAGTCACTATGAATTCCCCATTATGTCTATGCAAGTGAATCATATCAGGAACTAGGATGTACTTCAAGTTCAACCTCATCTTAGTTATTTTTCTCCTGGTACCAACTGCTAAATTTAAAGTATTTCTGGTATGATATTTAACAATGACCTGTGAAACCTATTTGCTTGATATATTGCTTACTTCTGAGTATAGTTTCAAGGATTCTTTTGAAGAGATATCCTTGTCTTTCTTATACTTGTCATACAAGTCAGTTTTGGATTTGAATTTATCACTTGATGCTTCTTGTACCTCTGAAAACTCATATTCTTGTATTTCAAAGGCTGGGCCTTTGACTTTTTCTTTCATTTTCTTATTTTCAGCTTCAGCTACCTCTACCAATTCTCCTTCAGGTTCAGTCCTTTGTCTTTTAGATGTTTCTGAATTTTCTTCTTCTTCTGTCTCCATGGCCTCTGAATGAGTTCTTTTACCTTCTATTTCTACTTTGCTTGGGGTGTGAATTATTATTGTTGTTGATTTCATTATAGCCAATATATTTTCCTGTAAATCCTCTGCATCCTTCATATCCATTTGATAATCCGTCCAATTAGCATTTTTAGCTAATCCTTCCACTACATGATGCTTGAATTCCTTGTTCTTCTCCAGCTGCCTCCTTTGTGAAATAATATGGTGTGGGTCATAATTGATTGAGGTAGCTTTTTTAAAATTCATCTCCTATAGCAAGCCTTCAACTACAGGAAGCGCAAATTTATTCTTGATAATGAATGGCCCAACTACCCATGGAAACTTAATCTCAAAATCCTTCTTAAAATTGATAAAATGCTCATTCTTCACAATTGGATTCTATCTTATAAATTCGAAGGAAAAAAATCTAGGGGTCAAGAATGTTGGTAAGATATATGGTTCATGGGAAAAACCATACACCCTAAGTATAGTATTCTTTTCTAACACAAACCAATCCCCAATTCTTCTATCATGAGCAAATTGCAAATCCTCCTACATCTCCGGCAATACTCTAGGCAATCTATTTTCAAAGAATAGTTCATACACTTGTGCCATCAAAAGATTCATGTAGTTGAAAAACTTATTACTATTTTCTGTAGTAAGTTCCATCTTTGGAAGTTGCATGTTTTCCTCATTGAAAAATAGAAACATTCTTATGAGGTATGAATGGAACCTGAAATGTCTAGTAGAGTGGATATTCACTAGCTGAGAATGGATGGTCTCAGCTAGGAATACATCATATTTAAGGCATGGGGGTTGATGGGACTGTGAATTTGACTGAATCACACTTATTTTGAACAAAAGACTCATTCACAACTCATGGACAAATATGTCTGTATCTAAACCTAAAAATTGACTCAACATTGAAATTACTAGTTTGGACTCTTCATTGAACAAGTTGATATCCAAGGGAAAAGGATGGTTTGCAAGGGATACATCAGTCCTAAATCATTTAGAGAAAATGGTTTCTTTTATTCAATGGTATCATGTCTAAATAATTGAATTAGGTATTCTTCCACAAGCTCTTCTCGGCTCTAGGTGAATGAGGGAGGTGTTACGCTGGATTTGCAATGCTTGGTATATCATGTTTTTATGGTCTATCCCTGTCCATATGTAGACTCCTTGTACCCCCTTTGCTAAATATTACTTTCATTCTCCAAAAAATACCTTTAGAAGTCATTTTTATGGGTATACGCGGGTCACCATTTTACATCCCATGTGTACATGCATGTAATGAACATAAATAAGATAATAATTAAATAATTAATAGTTAGGTTAATTAAGTGTCCAAGCCATATTTAAGGCCAAGACATCATTGTAATATTATCATCTAATATATTATTCTTATTTATCATCCAACATGAAATTCGAATTCAACTATTAAGAGTCCAACCGGATACGATTGCACCATTTGGTATCAGAGCGGATTCGCTCCTTCGGCTTGAGATTGGATTTGGCTCATCCTCCCTATCTCATCTCCACACCGTTGTTTCCGCCATCCTTCTGCCTCTTCATTGCCACTCCATCATCACCTGTCGTTCTCTTCAATACTCTCTCACACCTCCTACACCCTCTTACCTCATGTCCAACACCTCTCACTTTCTCCCTTCTCACCACACAACCTTTTGCTTCCCCATTCCAACCTCCCTCTCTAGACCTATATTTTTCGCTCCCCTCTCTCCATCACTCCATTCACTTCCATATTCTTTGGTGTTCGCTCTCCCACCTACACACATCTCCACACATATTCTATCCTGCACATTATCTCCATTGTGCCAACTTATTTCTCATCAATGCGACCATCCACCACATCGACCTCGGCTACACCAGCTACCCGCTCCCACAAGCCTAGTCTTCTCCTCACAACCACCTTCACATCTCCATGCAGCCACTTGCACATCTCCCACGCACCCATCTCCATTGTCTCCTCCACGCAGCACCTGGTTCCTTCACGCAGGGCCTGGTTCCTCCATGCATTGTCTATTTTCCTCCACGCAACGTTTTCCATCATCCCATCCTCGACACACATAGTGCAAAACTCCACGAACCCTAAAACCTGGAAACAAAAAAGAAAAAGAAAATGATTTTTAATAAAAATCAAATATTATATATAACAATATATTATTATTATTATAATATTTTTTTTTAAACTTTATAAAAAAATATTAATTATTATTTCTTATTATTTAAAAAAAAAAAATCCCATCCCTCACAAGCCAAATAGCTTCGAAGTACACACCTCTACATACAAGATCCAAGACCATTGTGGAACTAAAAGAACAAATTGAAAAAATGGAGAAGGACATCAAGTCCCTTGTCACTAACGAAAAAATATTGAAGGAAGAGATGAAAAGTAACAATACAGTACTCAAAGACGAGCTTGTTCTGGTACTAGAAAGAAGGCTAGATGAAAATTTTGAAATCCTGAATGAAAAACAAAAAGACTTGGATGACAAAATGAGTACCATGACTCAAAACATAAACACCTTAACACAAAACTTGAGCACCATGACGTAGAACCATAATACATTAATCAAGGTGTTACAGAGACTCATACCTAGTCCAGATCAAGTCAGCAATCCATACATGTTAGATTCCTCATTTCATGTTGACACACAGGAAACACTTGCAAGGAATCAAGAAGAATTGAAAAAAGAAATAAAGATTAACAATGCGACGCTTAAGCAAGAGATAGAAAAAAAAGTATTGTCATATATAGAGGCACAATTAAACAACAAAATAGACGCTATCAGTAAGATAATAAGGAATAAAAAGGGTAAAAATCACCACCAACAACAAATCAATTCAAATATGTCACTTAAATCGTGCAGTAGTTCCGAGCCACCATCAAACCGTAAGGCAAAAGGAAATCAATATCGTCCTTACATAGTGTACCCACCTAAGGCAAAGATAGAGTTGTCGAAATATAATGGGAGTGAATACCAATGCGTTTTGTTGGCTAAACAAAGCAGAAGAATACTTCGACATATACAATATTCAATCTAACAAGGAGAAGGTGAAATATGCATCAATGCATATGGAAGGGTACGCCTATAATTGGTACTTATGGTGGAGGAGAGATAATTTTGCCTACACTTGGAAATTGTTCAAAAATGATTTTCTTAATACGGTTCAAGGAATCAAAGAAGTTGAATTTTTTAGTAAACTTACCATATTACAATAGGTTGGAAGCATTGAGGAATTCACACATCAGTGGGAATCCTTATCGACACGAGTATTTGGGTTGTCTGACAAGCAAAGAATCGAAACCTATTTAGGAGTTCTTAAACTGTACCTCCAAAAAGAGTTAAAGTTACATGACATACCTAACATAGAAGTAGGAAGACACAAAGAAAAATCCGTAGAACACAATTTGGAAGGAATAAAAAGAAGAGGCAATAACCATTATTGACAAGAAAAAGAGACATAATGTACTATACTATGCAGATAATTGGTCACCTGACCATCAATGCCACAAACCTCTATAATATGCCTATGAAATGGAAAATAGATCAAATTCATCTAACATTTACTTTGATAATATAAAAAATAAGAAAAACATATGTCATCGATACGGTGATGACTGGACCCCAGGCCATAAATTTAGGAACACTCATACAATACAGTGCATAATCACTAATGGAGAGGAAGTGTAGGTCTCTACACAAGACGTCTCGCCTGATTATAATACCGACACTGAATTTGAATGAAGGACGATATTAGGAAAATACTCAGGCTTTGAGGACAAAGCCTTTCTAAGAGAGTGGAAATGTAACGAACATAAATAAGATAATAATTAAATAATTAATAGTTAGGTTAATTAAATTATTATGAAAGGAGGTGTCTCCTCAATATCAAGTGTCCAAGCCATATTTAAGGCCATGACATCATTGTAATCTTATCATCTAATATATTATTCTTATTTATCATCCAACATGAAAGTTGGATTCAACTATTAAGAGTCCAACCGGATACGGTTGCACCAATGCAACTTGCTCTACTATGACCCGTGTACATCGGGAAATATACTCAAAAAATAAATATTTGGAATTTTACCTCATAAAGTAATGAATAACTTGACTCTTGGCCTTCCATATGCTGGGAAATTATTTGATTCGGCCGTTCACTTCTCATTGAGGGGCTATATATTGAGCTACTTAGAAGCATTGAAGGAGGAGAACTTGTCAGAGCAAAGACATTATAGTGGAATTGTGCCCCATTTTTGCATACTTGAGTATGCATCCCTTTGTCCTTGGAGCAGTCATTGGTGCTTCCCCCCAATCTTAATTTTGTCTTTGTGAGCTTGCCTTGATATGGAGGATTGAAGTAGTGGAGGCCCAGGTAGAGGACTCAGTTTCTCAATTTCGATGAGGTGTCGACAAAGTTTGTCATTTGTATCTCTTTTTACATTTAATATAAATATCAATTTCTCATCCATTATATGTGTAACTATGAACATTTGTATCCATGGATGTATTTTATTTGATTATATGTTGGATTAGAATATTCTAGAGTAGATTCTAACACTTTATATCTATTATGTTTGTGTATTTTGTTGTTGTTGAGGATGGAGTGTAGGTACAAGTGTGATTGAAATCTCAATGAGGATCTTCTACGAACATCGAGAATAAGGTACGCTTATCATCCCTTATTGTTATTCTTGTTTATATCTTTATCATATTGGAAATGGATTTATTTCTGGCATCATATTGTATGTTGTGGTCCACCCCAAGACATAGGAAGTTTTATCCGTAACAGAATTGGTGACTCCACTGGGGACTTTCCCTTTTGTTGGGGTTTGGGTGCATAATGTACTTGATTTTCTCTCTGCTTCTCTTTGTTTCTGTGTCGTGTTCAAGAGTGTGTTAACCCATTATTAGTCCTTTGAAGTACTCTAAGTCTTAGCCTACCTTTTTACCACCTATCACCTTGTATATGCGGGTCATAGTGGTAACAGTCGCATATGCATGCGAGTTGTAGTACATAAAGTCGCGTATGCACATGGGTTTTCTATGAATAGTCATGTACACCCATATTTGTGATTGAGATCTTGATGTTGGGGAGATTCTGGGTGGGTTGTGAGAGTTGTTGAGTCTTCTTGGGTGCTTGCATTGCTTGTTTACTACTTTTGTGCTGACCAGAAACAAAGTTTTCTTTATTTTTCTTTAAGAGTTGTTATTGTCATTTATTTTCTTTTTGTTTTATTATCAAGACTTTTTTATCTCAGTTTCTTGCTTGGCCCATTTCTGATACTTGCTGCAAGGATTGAGAGTTTATATAGTACGTTTATTGCATTTTCATGACATTTATCATTAAAATAGAAAAATATTTTTATTTTGGCATGTTTTTGCATTAAGCATTTGCATTGAAATGGTACTTGCATTAGTTTTTCTGAGATGAAATAATGTTCAGGATTCCATATAGGAATGATTGCATTGGCATTTGAAGAAGAAATTTGTGCATTTCATTTAATGGCATACTCGCTTTTTCAGGTTTAAAAACAAGTTGCACTTGGCATTGTTTTTTAGGTGTGCATATTTATTTCACTGTTGAGTCGTAATATTGTTAGTTTCACGTTCATTACCCTTGAGTAATCATAACCATTAAAATTAACGATTAATTTAAAATTGATTACACTTTTTATTTGATAGAGGTGCACCAACAATCTTAGGTTGTAGAGTCTTGGAATAGGGAGTCGTGAGTAAATTTTTCTAAGACTATGAAACAAAATAATTAGGTGTCTATCCAAGTGAGAAGTGAAATCCTTGGTATAATTGGTGTTCTCGGGAGTCTCCTATTACATAGGAGTTAAGAACGAGGAAGCATACATGTTAGTGGTGGGGATAGCCCCTTGCCACTTTTTGTTGAGAGACAAAGATATTTCCAGGATCTTATTCATATCTAGGATATTTGGAGGTACCTTTGGTGCTTTCGAGCTTTAGGATTTGTTACCCTTCCCATATGGTAGATATCTCCTATGAATATCTACCTGAGCATTTGTTATATTGGGGTGACCTTAGTTTCCTTACCTAGGTATCACAGGGGGTACTTGCAGAGGTTATCCTATGAGTTTCCTGGCCAAGTAGGGGTTGTAAAACACAATCACTATATGCATTAAAGATGAGGGCCACTATAATTGGTTACACACCTCTGCTTTTAGTGTATGGGAGTCTCAAGCCTCTCCTAGGCAAGACATACCTGCTGCATTTGGGATCTCACTTATCCTCCCTCTTGGCTTGTTTTCATCTGGCTTAACTTTACTTAGGGGTCAGCTCTTTGTGCGCTAGCTGAATTTAGGGATCGTAATTCATTGAGTCTTTGTATTTTTTGGAGTAATCGTGGATTGATTTATGGTGCTTTGTTGAACTCGATGTTTAGAGGGGATTTCACCTTGTGACTCTCCTCCTCCTCCTTGGAAGAGGACTAGGCATTATAGGCAAATGTTTACATGTTGTGACTCACACATTGTTCTCACCATGAGTACTACATATGAGAACACAGAATGGGGAATGCTACTGTCCGGATACCCGAGACTCTAGGTGACACCAACCCTCACGGTGCTGGTAATTCCTATAATACATGACCCTAGTTGGCATACTTTATAGCTTCCCATCAGAGGTCTCCCTCGGGAAGTTTGAGTAGGTGACTCCTCAAATTCCCTCTAGCATAGGTCCTTTTAGGTTTGGCATGCCGAACCTTACGAATACTATCATGTCATCTGTCGTCGATCCTAGTATGGACCCTAGGGGAACCACAACCCCTTTCCTCACTGATGGGTTTGGGGGTGGTCATATTTCACCCTCCACTCCATTCATGGAAGTATTTTTCGCTCCCTCCATCTAGTCTTAACACTAGTGTTCACTCTTCCGGAGGTGACCATAAACATGTGAACATTGGGGAAACAACTTACATACCATATTATACCCCATCGTCCACTATACCTATTCCTTCAAATTCCTTTATTATGTCATATCCTCCTCATATCCTGCATGGTACTTCGAGACATGGTTCTCCATTTAACCATGTTGTTCCCTCGTTAGTTGGTGTAGTTGCATTGGGAGGTTACATTCCTCCTTAAGTTCCTGGGGGTCAACCTGTCTATCAATCATATAACTATGGTTATATGGCACCTCATCCTCAAGGTACACCAAACTATCACATTCCTGTGCAACCTTTTATGGGTCATATAGGAGGTGGTTATTATCTGGCTAGCCAAGGCCATGGCCTTTACCACAATCAGCCTTATATGAACCAGCCCTTTCAGGGAGCATGGAACCAAATGGCACAACCTAGGATCCCTTTCTTGGATACTTTGAATTTTCTTGACCTTTCAAAGTTGACCAATGATCTATTATATCATGATCTGATGTGGCCAGTTGTTCCTTCCAAGCTTCCTTCGAAAATCCCGAAGTTTGAAGGTAAGAGTGGTGAGGACCCTGGAGAGCATGTGACTACTTTCCACCTCAGGTGCTATTCGAACTCATTGAACCATGAATCTGTTCGTTTACAAATTTTTCAATGCGCCCTCATGGACCCTATCACAAAATGGTATATATAGTTTCATGGGGGCACATATCAGACATTTAATGACTTAGCCATTACCTTTATTAACCACTTTCAGCTACTGGTACGTTATGATGCTAGCACAAAGCTCTTGTCAACATTTAAGCAAGATAAAGCCATGCACATCTCTGATCATATTCAAGAGTGGTGTAGAAAAAAGAGGTTGATTAAGGCCAACATTCCACCTAATTTTTTGTTGTAATTATTCCTCAAATCCTTGTTGCCTTATATCGTGAAGGATGTTTCAACATCCCGAGTGATGAATGAGGAGCATGCTATCTTTAGATATCAGCAGTTGGACTTGATTTATGCTTTATCTGGGCTCCTTTATGAGATTATCCTTGACACACCATAGCCAAACTTTGAACCTAAGTTCAAACCTGATCCACATGCCAAAGGTATTGTTGGCTCCATGAGTACCAAAGTCATAGACCAGGTTACAAATCAAATGTGAATTTTGTCTATTAATCAGTCTGCGACTGAACAAGATATGACTTCATCCAATCCCACCCAGTCGACAGATGTGCTCTCAGTAAAGTATTCAAACAATAAGGGTAACCAGCAACCTGGAAGGAATCAAAGGAAGGGAAGAAATAATAAAACGGGTGGGAAAAGGAAGGAGAACCAGAACGATGACAAGAATGGAGATAATGCTGGGGGGGACAAGAAACCTAAGCGGAAGGTTAAATTCCCTTACAAGATTTGCGGGGGAGACCATCTCACATACTCGTTTCCTTGTATTTAAGATGCCTTGAAGTTCATCGCATAGATACCAACTATGTTGACTAACCATTTACCTCATAATCAAAATATGGCTTCAAGGAACATGGACATCGAAAGTACTTCTAGCGTGGTTCAAAACCCACCAAATGCAGGAGATGGCCATGGTTGTATCAACATTATGTCAGCGGCTAACGTTGTGACTCGCTCGAAATATTATGGTCCATCACAACCCAACATGGGTAAAGATCCTGCACCTATTGAGATTCCTTTGCATATTGATAATCCTAAAGCTATACCTTGTATACCTAAGGGAGTCCTAAAGCTCTTGTGTAATAATCCTAATTCTCGAGCCACCCAACATTATTCCATTATCGAGGACTTGGGTCAGACTCCCTGTGCAATGTCAACTCTTGAAGTTCTTCGGGCTTGTCCTTCATAGAGGAGAGCATTGTTGACTGCTCTTGGGGTGGTTGATCATAACCCTTCCATGGTAGTTATATTTGAAACTCATGAGGTCTAGCCTTGCTTGCATTACCATGTGGATTTCTTAGTCCATGTGGAGTGTTTGAGTAACACGATCAAACACACAGTTGTTGATGAAGACGTTGTGGCCTCTATGATGTGTATGGCTTGTTGGAAAGGCCTTGGCCAACCCAAGTTGTCAAAATATATGACCACGTTGACTGTGTTCGATGGACGTTCATATTATCCCCATTGTATCCTTCCCTCTCTTTAAGTCTAGTTTAGAGGGAATACCATGTCGATCGAGGTTGAGGTGGTTGATGCACCCCTTGAATACAATATTTTACTAGGACAAAACTAGATTTCAGCTATGAAAGTGACCGTGTCTTCTGTTTTTCATGTCATTTTCTTCCCTTTTGAGGATCAGATTGCACAATTGAACAAATGTCATTCGATAATTTCAGTTCAACTGCATCGTCGAGATCCAAAATATTGACTATTAACAATTCTCAACTGACAAATGAGAATGTTGGCATTGGAATGTATCCATCGTTGATGGGATCTTTCAATAGTTCAACACCAATCTTAGCTATTGGTTCCACTCTTGGTACTGATTCGTCATTGTTGAGTTCGGTCCCATTTCACACTAGGTAATTGGATGACCCTTGGACTCTCCCTTCTCCAAGCACTTCAGGTGAAGACTCTAGAACTACCAAGATGGAGATGTCATTGTCTGTAGTAGATGTTTCTTATCAAGCTATTATTGATTCCACGGTAGACTCCAGTGCTTCCTCTTCGTGAATAGAAGAAGAGGATATCGTTGTAATGCCTGCTTGGGTGGTTGCATCATCATGCTTGCATGATTTCCTTGATGATGTTTTTCCTTCAGATGAAGCAATTCTCGAGGCTATGTATGGTCCTAAACAACCTTGGGAGGAGTTGCACCATCACTCTTACATTCTCCTAAAACTCGAACATATTGAGCATGATGACTTTAGGATGACCCTTAGAGAGAGTGTTGGTTATCCTGTGTTCCTATTAGGAATTAATGGCATATATGTTGAAGGGAACATGGAGAACCTATCACCTATGATTCTTATCAATAGTTATTGGATCCCTGGAAAGATCGAAAATGTTTACATTGGTGTAGATTGTTCTCCTAATGAAATTAAGATATACATGTTAGTTAGAAATGCGCACCTCCTGCGGACAAGAGCTGGTTCCCTAGATCTGAATGGTTCAAGTCTAGAAAAAAACACAAACACGAAATGCTAGACTCTCCCTAGATCTATTTAAACAATTGAATGGCCTGCCATGCTTCTTCTATTAATAGATGTATTCATTATCCTTGAATATTTTCCCTGTGTTTACCTACAAAAATAAAAGACAACAATAGAAATTGATAGCATACAAGATATAGAAACTAGATCTATGCTTGTGACCAAGGAGTCAAGCAATACATACACATGTTACAACATTTATGGGAAAGAGAAAACATTCTTTATTAACAATGATTAGAAAGACTACAACCTTGATGCCTTGGTGTTGAGAGTCCCATCCAATGGATCCTTTCCTCTAACTTCACCTTTCCTCCAATAGACTCAAGAATGATTTTGACAAAGTTTGGGTGTGCAACACAATTCTTCCTCTTTTCTCCCATGGGGGATGAGCTAGTATTTAAAGGCATGGGAGGATAGGTATGGTTGAGGATTTCATGGGTGAGGTGGATATTAAATCCAAAAATGAAGGATCTCAAGCTCTAGCTGGTTACTAAACCATAGGGATGGGGCTCCACGAAGGAACGCTTCGAGAATCCTCTCAAAGCTTTTCCTTTTTCCTTGAAAACTTGAGCATCGCTCCTCCAATGAAGAAAATAGGCTGTGTTAAGGGGGTAAAGATTCTTGCAATAAGGCTAGAAGTGGTGGAACTTCTCTTTTCTCATGTATCAAGATCATTACCAGCTCTTTTCTTCTTGGGTAACACTTTTTGTCAATGGGGAAAGAGCATTACCATCTCAAAACAAGGAAAAACAGTATGTGGATATTTTTCCTGTCATTTCTCTAGGGAAAACTTTGAGGGATTGAAGCAGACAAGGGAACACCTATCACATAACATAATGGTGATGAGATTTGGGTGTAACAGAGATTCCCCCAAAGTATGATGTCAAGAGAGAAATGATAGGCATGATACTTTGATAGAAGAAGGTGTAGTCTCGAGGCAAAGGTCCAATGGTCAGAACTTCTCAAGCATCACCAACTTTCTATGGTACCTTTTACATTTTGATACATGTCCCAAATTACTCAAAACATGGCTGTTGACCAATACAATGTAGATCCATGTGAGATACAAAAAAAGTCATGGCTATTAAAATACAATGTAGATCCATGCAAAGAAGACTCAAATTTGCACATAACTACTAGACATACAATGTAGATATATGTCATACAGACGCAAATCTAAGCACATCCATGAACATACAAATGCGGATCCATGATAGGACTCATACAAAATACTCCATCGCAACCTGGGGAAAGCAATGAGCACTTAACAAGTACCCAGGGTCTTCGTCTCGTCTTCAACAAAGTATGATTCTATCCATGTGATTACAATGATTTGATGTCGAACATGGTAGAAACGACTTCAATTACCGGTCAATGATGAGAACCGTTAACAAGTGCGAGGGATATCACCATTAATGTCAATGATTCCCAAGGTACCCTAGTACAATATCCTAAGTGTGAATAGATGATTTTATGTCGAACACTCAATCGAATCTATCAATCAAAGGTCAATGATGTGAACGTATGTTGAGAGTAAGAGAATCTGTCATTGATGCATACAAACCTCAAGGTACTAATCTTGCTTCTAAGACTAATTCTTGGATAATGAGCCGATGTCAACATGAATAGTATCGTCGAAGGAGGGCCATGATGAATCCCACATCGATGACACGAAACTTAGAAAAAAGTTTTGGAATTTTGAGTATGATGTAACCATAGGACTGACTCAAAAGTAACTGACACAAAAATTTGTTTTGACTGTAGGTGTAAAATCTCAACATGACTTCCCTTTAAACATCGAGCAACATGACCGAAGACTTGGGAGCATTGACTTGATGATGCAGAACACAATGTGACAATGGACAATGCATTCTTTGAAAGACTCAAAGGAGTGACATGACTCATGAAAGTGGATCGACTCGGAGACAGTCTGAATACCCAATTGACTGAATGAAATGCAAACAAGTTCCATGTTCAAATGTGACTAATAACTTCCATTTATTGCAAATGAAATGTATTTCTCTTTCCCTTAATTTCCCCATCATGATTGATGAGTGCCTCTTTTCATTTTTTACGAGTTCAAAGAGGGTAACAAACACTCGATATAGCTCATCCTTCGTACAAGTCCAAACTCATATGTTTTATGAACCTAAGAAAGGATGAGTTCATTCCCAAAAAGGGATCTTTCAATGTTTAATTTAACAAGTCCAATGAAAGAAAACTCAATGTAGTTCATGTTTAGAGAGTCTAAACAAACTAAAGAAGACTTTGAAGGGTCCTTTTTCATATGATTTAGTCCCTAGGGTCTGAAAAAGTATAAAATAATACCCAAGAGAACTCTTCCAGTCATGATTGGCTGGAGTGTCCCTTTTTGTAATTAGTGCCCCCTGGTCCGAAAAAGGGGTAAACTATCACCATGAAGACAACTCTTTAGGTTTATGAGCATGGAGAAGGCAATTTTGTTGGAGACATTTACCACCTTACACACTCATTTTGGTCAATTTGTCCTAGTTAAACCACTATCCTAAGTATTATTGGCTTAATTAACATTAGTGGAGCATTAAATGTCATCAACTAGATCACATCCACGCCTACCTTCATTCAAGGAGGCTAACTTAGCCTTCTCCTACATTCGGGGAGGCTAACTAGAGCACTCTGGGGGTGATCTGAGTGATATTAATGCACCTAATTGCTAACTGATGGTTACAATCAGTTAAAGAGGCAAGTGAAGGTGCCTCCCTTCATTAAATTAATTATTTAATGATTATTTAATGAATTGGAGTCAACAGGGGCGCCTCCAACCACTTCTGATGTTCAGTTACACTTTAGTTAACATCATTGGGGTTCATTGGAGTCATTGAAGTGCTACCACTTGATGGTTGGCTTGCTATGACATGTGTTTGATCTCTTTCAACTGAGACTAAATCATTTATTGCACTCTGACTTCAGCTAGGGCTTAGTTGAGTCAATTAGGGTTTTGATCAGTGGTTAACTTGAGTGTTGACTGTGGCTTACATTCAGTTAATATAGTCTCACTCATTAAATTCAAATGACCTCCTTAGGAATTTGAATTGCTTCTCATTCATGCTTGTAGCATGACATTGTAATGTAATTTCTTATTCTTTGTGTGAATATACAAAGCGGCTACTCATTCTGTAGTCCGATTACACCATTTCATGAGTTATTTGTTGATTAATATTTGATGAGACTAATGTTTAGTCACTAGATCAATGTGCAAGATTAATATGGTATTAGATCTCACGGCAAGATGAAGCTCTATCTCTCAAAAACAAGATTTTTGATAGATTTTTGCATGAAAATTAAGCAATAGCTCAAAAATCTAGCACTGCACCAGAAGCCAAGGCTTACCACTTAATACCCCAAGTAAAGAACTTGTTGATAAAGCTTGCTTGATTGACTATGCTGGGTGTGATTAAAGCCTAAAATTTGTAGGCTATCCAACCTTACATTTCCCTTTTTGTTGTGATTTTCAGGTTTTCTACAGTTGAAGCATTCACTCCAGCAGATCTAGATGGCCTCCTCAGTAGATATTTTGACTCCATACGATTTCCACTCACGGAAAGGTGACATGGAGATTCAGTTGCACTCCAGAGGACTCTATAGTGGCACCATGGACACTGAACATGAGCCTTGTTCTACCATAGAAAAATCAAGATTCTTGAACAAGAAGGATGAAGCATTCGGTTTCTTGTGCCTCTCTATTTCCTGAGATCTTCTTTTCCATATTGCGGGATTGAAGACTCCAAAAGAAATATGGGACAAATTGGAAACTATATATGGAAAGCAATATGACTTGAGAGTTTACCAGCTCGAAAATGAATTGATGTCTCTCCAACCCTCCAATTTCGAGACTCTGAATGAATTTTTCACAAAGTTCAAGCACACTGTTTTACTCTTGAATCAATGCAAAGTGGATAAGGTGGATGATCAGCTCATCCTCGCCATACTCTCCAAACTTGGGGCTGATTATTCAGTTTTTGTTTCTACATTCCTTACAGGGAAGCTCACAACCCCTGGATGGAAGATTCCTACACTCAATGCCTTCATTGAGTCCCTAACAAGTGAACATGTCAAGCTTGTGCAGGTGGGGATCATCAGATTTTCCTGTTATCAAGCCCTCCATGTCTCAGGGCCCAAATATATGAAGGGTAAAGGAAAGCAGCATAAGAACCCAAAAACTAAATTTGATGCTCCTAATCCTAAAGTTGAAAACCAGCAACATGATGAGTATTTCGGCTCAAGGAAGAACAAAAGAAAAGGGCACCATGGCAAGGAAAAAGTCAAGTGTTCATACTGCGAGAAGGGATTCCAACCTGAACATGTCTGCATGAAGAAGAAGCTTGATGAATATACCTCTCTCCTTGAGAGAAATCACATCAATCTTCCAAAAATACTTCAGAGGAGAGATCAGCAAGATCAGGAGCCACAACATTAAAGAGGTCGTGCCCTCATGGCAAGCACTTTGAAGTCCAAAGCACTCTTGATTGAATCTGGAGATTTGAAACACATGATGGGTGAAAGAGACTCCTTTTAATCCTTGGAGACCAGCAAATCCATCCCCATCCACATGGGAGATGACTGCACCATAATTTCAAAAGGACAAGGTACTGTTGATCTTGAAAATGGATTTTTTTCAAATGTTTTGTATGTACTGTCTCTGGAATCAAATCTCCTTAGTGTTTATCAGATGACACATACTGGAGTTCCTAAGAGAGTTTCTTTTAGCCCAAATGATGTTGACATAGCGGAGCTTGCATCTGGGAAACTCACTGCTAAAGGCCTTGCAAACCATCATGCAAAATCCTATGAGTTCTCTCACTTTGTTGTGGATGCAAAGCCCACCACTCTGCTAACTCATGGAAATGAGGTTAGTAGGCTATGGCATGAGAGGTTTGGCCATATTAGTTTAAAATATTTGCAGAAACTACAGAAAAGTACATGGTTGAAGGCCTCCTGGTCATCAAGGAAACCATGGGAATTTGCAAGGGCTGTGTGATTGGAAAACACCCTGAGCACAAGTTCGATCGGGGGAAGGCAAACCAAGCTACATGCATATTGGGGATGATACATTCTGATATCAGCAGTCCAATTCCTGTCACATCCATGAATGGATCAAGGTATCTTCTTACTTTTATTCATGATTTTTCAAGGTACACATGGTCTTCTTTCTCAAAAAGAAGTCTGAAGTATGTGAAAAAATTTCTGAATTGAAGGCCTTGATCGAAAATGCCTCTGGGCTTAAGATCAAGATCTTGAGATCTGATAATGGAGGGGAGTATGTCAGTAATGATTTTCTACCCATATGAATGTCAGTAATGATTTTCTACACATATGCTCCCAAAGTGGTATTCAGGTCCAACATTCAATTCCCTACACTCCCCAGCAAAACGGAGTAGCGGAACGAAAGAATCGGTCTCTCAAGGAGATGACCACCTGTATGTTGGAATCAAAGAAGATTGATGTAAATTTGTGGGCTGAAGCCATGCATTATGTATTATACATTTAGAACAGGGTTCCACACTCATCTGTGAAAGGAAATACCCCTTTCGAAGCATACTTCGGACACAAGCCGGATGTGTCGAACCTGCGGGTGTTTGGATCCACTGCATGGGTTCGGATTCCACTTAATAAAAGAAGGGATTTGCAACCGCAAAGCATAGAATGCATGTTTATTGGGTATCCTAATGAATCTAAAGGCTTCAAGATTTTGGATATCAAAACCAAACATATCATCATCGAGAGAAGTCTCAAGTTCGATGAGCCACTTCAGGAGGTGGAACTAGTGAAGGAGAAAACTGCTGAATTTCCTTCCTATTCTACTAAATATTTGGATGATGAAATTGGGGGTGATGACCCTGATTTGGATCCTTTGATTTCTAATATAATTGTACAGAAATCATCATATGCTGAAACATAAGATGAAGTGAAAAACCATCTTCCCACATGGGCCCAACAGACACTCTCCTCTGCAGGAGATAACATTGGAAATCGGGATGATCCAAGGAGAACCCGGTTTGATTTCCAAAGAGCAGGTATTGCACTTTCTTGTCCTGATAATTTGTTGTCCGAAACTTGCTATTTTATTATTAGTTCAGATCCAAAATACTACTACCATGCTTGGAAGGATCCGAGATGGCAAGTTTCCATGGATGAAGAGATGAATTCTCTTCAGAAAAACACTACTTAGGAGCTAGTTTCTCTTCCTCCGAGAAGGAAATTGGTTCAATGCAAGTGGGTGTTTTGGACCAAGGTTTCTGTTGATGGTAGAAATTGAAAATATAAGGCAATTCTGGTGGAAAAATGTTTCTCTAATGTCCAATGAGTGGACTACTATGAGACCTTTTCACCGGTTGCAAAAATGGACTCCATCCGCCTAGTTTTGGCAATTTCAGCATCTAAGCACTGGGAAGTGCATCATATGGATGTTAATTCAACCTTTCTACATGGAGATATTCATGAGGAGATATACATGAATCAGCCTCAGGGCTACATCACTGATCCATATTTGTTTTGCAAGCTAAATAAGTCACTATACGGGTTAAAACAGGCCCCAAGAGAGTGGTATTCCAAGATGGATGCCTTCCTTCTCTCGCAAAACTTCAAAAGGTGTAGATCAGATCAAAATGTGTATTTAAAGCAGTATGATGGTCATATTATTATTATTTTTTTATATTTTGATGAATTACTGATCACAGGTAGCACAGTTGCCTCCATTTCAGCCATCAAAACTGCTTTCCACAATGCCTTTGAAATGAGTGATTTGGAACTCCTAAAACAATTTTTGGGGCTCG
Source organism: Pseudotsuga menziesii (assembly GCA_001517045.1). NCBI lineage: Eukaryota > Viridiplantae > Streptophyta > Pinopsida > Pinales > Pinaceae > Pseudotsuga > Pseudotsuga menziesii. The sequence goes on from LPNX010406557.1 coordinate 222,740, forward strand.
AAATTGAGCAAAATTCTGATGGGATTATGGTCACTCAATCCAAATACATTTCATAATTTTTATTCAAGTTTAACATGGATTATTGTAGGCCTGCACCATTCCCTTTCCTTTCAGGGATCAACCTTGACGAAGGAAAAAGCACACCTCCCATGGAATGCACTATCTATAGACAGTTGATTGGTAGCTTGTTGTACTTGACACATTCTCAGCCTGATATCTATTATGCCATGAATGATATATCAAGATATATGCAGCAGCCTCATGATATTCATTGGAAGGAAACCAAGAGGGTCCTCCAGTATATTCAGGGAACCAGGACCTATGACATTCACTATGCTGTAGACTCTGAGCTAGAGCTGGTTGGATACACAGATTCCGATTGGGCAGGTGATTCTATTGATCAGAAGTATACTTCTAGATATGTATTCATGTTTGGAGGTGGGCCCATTTTCTGGTCTATCAAAATCCGGGCTTCCATAGCACTATCTTCAGCAGAGGCCGAGTATTGAGGAGCGGTGAATGCTTGCATCCAAGCAGTTTGGTTGCAAGGCATTCTTTCAGAGTTTGATCTTCGTAGTAATTTGTCCACTGTCCTATTTTGTGACAATCAAAGTGCTATTAATATTTCCATAGATCCAGTTACCAGGCAGAGGACCAAGCATGTAGAGATCCACATGCACTAGATCAGGGAGCTAGTGCATGACAGGACCATCATTCTACAATACTACCCGACTGATGAGCAGATTGCAAACATCTTCACCAAGATATTTTCAGAAAAGAAGTTCAATTACCTATGTTGACTATTGGGGTTGAGTTCATTAGGGTGATTTAGACTACTTTCAGTGTTCAGCTTGAGTGGGGGGGGGGGGGCGGGGCGTCCCACTAGTTTTTCCCTCTTTTCCTCACTTAGTTTGTTTTTGAGCATTGTTTCAGTTTCAACATTGTACAGGGTGACCTATGGCCTTAGTTTTTGGGGACCTAGAATTTTTATGCATTTTATGTTTTCTAACTCCTCTTGAGTATAGCTTAAGGGGGGGTGTTGGAGACATTTACCACCTTACACACTCATTTTGGTCAATTTGGCCTAGTTAAACCACTATCCTAAGTATTATTGGCTTAATTAACATCAGTGGAGCATTAAATGTCATCAGCTAGATCATATCCATGCCTACCTTCAGTTAAGGAGGCTAACTTAGCATTCTCCTACATTCGGGGAGGCTAACTGGAGCACTCCAGAGGTGATCTAAGTGATATTAATGGACCTAATTGCTAAATGATGGTTACAATCAGTTAAACAAGGTAGTGAAGGCACCTCCCTTCATTAAATTGATTACTTAATGATTATTTAATGAACTAGAGTCAACAGGGGCGCCTCCAACCACTTCTGATGTTTAGTTACACTTCAGTTAACCTCATCGGGGTTCATAGGAGTCATTGAAGTGATACCACTTGATGGTTGGCTTGCTGTGACATGTGTCTGATCTCTTTCAGTTGAGACTCAGTCATTTATTGCACTCTGACTTGAGTTAGGGCTCAGTTGATTCAATTAGGGTTTTGATTAGTGGTTAACTTGAGTGTTGACTGTGGCTTACATTCAGTTAAGCTAGAATCACTCATTCAATTTGAATGACCTCCTTAGGAATTCGAATTGCTTCTCATTCATGCTTGTAGCATGACATTGTAATGTAATTTCTTATTCTTTGTGTGAATATATAGAGCGACTACTCATTCTGTAGTCTGATTACACCATTTGATGAGTTATTTGTTGATTAGTCTTTGATGAGACTAATGTTTAGTCCTTAGATCAATGTGCAAGATTAATAAATTTCACTAGGAAATATTCTCACATTTTAAGAGTAAAAAAGAGATTAAAGAGGACTCTATTAACCTTTTTCATGTTTGAATCCAAAACACGAAAAAGTAATAAACTAAGCTCAAACCAGTTTTCATGTTTTAACCAGAGAACGAAAATTGAAAAGTAAGCTCAACACCATCTTACTATTTTTAACGAGCTCGAATATTGATTAAAAGAATGCTTGGGGTATCTACTTCATTTTTTAACGAGCTTGTAACAGAAGAAGAACTATGCTCAAAATGACCTATTTCATTTTTGCACAAGCTTGAAACAAAAAATAACTATGCTTGAAACACGGTTTCATTTTTATGCAAGCTTGAAACCAAAAGGTAAACTATGTTTAGGGAAACCTACTTCATTTTTTAACGAGCTTGAAATAGAAAATGAACTATGCTCAGGAATGGTTTCATTTTTATGCAAGCTTGAAACCGAAAGGTAAAATTTGCTTGAGGGCCAGTTTTTATTTTTTAACGAGCTTAAAACTAGAAATAAACTATGCTCAAAGACATCTGTTTCATTTTTTAATGAGCTTGACACAGATAAAAGGAACTTTGCTCACAGGTATCTATTTCATTTTTAACGAGCTTGACATAGAATGGGAACTATGCTCACAAACATGTTTCATTTTTTAACGAGCTTGACCTAGAAAAAAGAACTATGCTCATAGGCATCTGTTTCATTTTTTAACGAGATTGAAACAGAAAAAAGGAACTATGCTCACCAACCTGTTTCATTTTTTAACGAGCTTGAAATAGAAAAAGAACTATGCTCATAGGCATCTATTTCATTTTTTAATGATCTTGACACAGAAAAAGGAACTATGCTCACATGCATCTGTTTCATTTTTTAACGATCTTGACACAAAGAAAATGAACTATTCTCACAGACATGCTCCTACCCAACATAATATCCAGAGGTTGGTAGGTTTCCCCCATTACATTAAATCTAGTGGCTTAACTCCAATATGATTTCCATAGATTAGATCCATGCCCCCCATTTTACCTATGATGGGAAGAAGCTAACTAGAAGAAGGGGAAGGAACCACAAGAACATGTGCCATATTCTGGGTAGTCTAATAACTAGAAGTAATGCGATGGTCAGGTGAAACAAAGGAAAGCTGATCAATGGTCACAATCTTCCCATCATGGGGAAAAAGCATAAATCTAAAGAGTGTGGTCACTACATCCTTCATGGTGTAAATATAATCATGTCCAAGGAGCATATTGAAATCTAAAGGACCTTAGACCACCATAACATCAATACAGACAGTTTTTCCTCCTAATGTAATAGGAAAATGAGGAAGGATCCCTAAAGGTGTAGTAGGTCTTCGATTAAAAGCCAGTATCTCATCGGTGGCTGGCACAAGCTAAGGAGAACCTAAAGCTTGCCAAGCAGTTGAGGATATAATGCTAATAGAAGCCCCTTAGTCAATAATAGTGTGAAGCATCTGCTTAGAGATAACACTCACAACTATCTGTAAAGGAACACTCAAATGAAGACGAGACTCTATTAGGTTACTCTAGTGAAAGGAAATAACCTCAGTACTTGGAGAGGGTTCTGTTGAAAGAGATAAAATTTCCTCTTGTCGAGAACAATTAGAACGAAGCATAAAAACTTTAGCAGGTTTTAGTTCACTCTCTACTGGAAGAGAAGAACAAGACGAAGATTTGGTCAAAGCGACTACTTCAATCTTAACACTCTCTGATGAAAGAGTGGGATTGGGTGGAGATGGCATCGACTTGACCAATTTAACTTCATTCTTCAAAGGAAGAGTGAGATCAACCATAGATGAATCTAAATTGACCACTTGGGATTCACTCTTGGAAGGAAGAGTGGAATCGACCATGAATCAAACCAAATCGACCACTTGGTCAACTAGTGGGGGTTCAAGAGACAACTTACAATAACCTGTTGGAAGTCATCAATGAGGAACATTAATATCTTCCAACAACTTAGAAGCTTCATCCATGTGAGGACAAAGGTAAGTAAAGTGCATTTCCTTACAGAGCAATCAAGGATTTCTGAATTTACCCTTTCAACTCTTAAACACAGAGTCACTGGTTGAGGGGGGATAATTAGTATGATGACCAAAGGCTGATGACATCGATTTATGAGAAACCTTAGACCACTCTTGTAAAAACAGGACTAGACCATGACAATCTTTCAGAAGGTGATCACCCTTGCAAATCCTACAAGGGAATTTGGGCTTACGCAGTCTTTGGGTGTGCAGATCAACACTCTCCGCACTCAGAGGGGTAATTGGTTGAGACTTGGTTTTTTGTTTGTTTTTCTTCTTCTTAATCTTCCTTTTATTCTTCTTCTTATCCACCCAACTACTAGTACTACAAATTTCAAAAGGATAAGAGGGATAAAGGAGAGAAGACACATCTAGTGAAGAAGGAGAGGGATCAACATGAGGTTGATGCTCTGGTGACGAAGGATTAGGATCAAAAGCAACTGGTGTACATGGGATAACTAGACTGAAGAATAACCAAACAGGTATTGCCAATAGTTAATACAAGAAGGCTCAACATAGCCATGAGAGGAGGACCAACATCCCCATGTGGAGGGAAAACCAAAGATGTGCTTGGTAAAGGATTCTCTTGATTGGTAGTCCCAGAAGGCAAAGCCATAACTATGTAACAAAACTATCTCTCTCTTATAAAAAATCCTAACTGTACAGACAACAAGCGCTACTAAAACTAAAGCAACAAGAAAAATATGTGAAAGGAGTGGATTAAAGGTATGGAACCTCACAGGATTGTCAAACCATCATAACTCGCTATATACCGCAGGGTCCAACACTAAAACATGGTGAGGAGGATCAACTGTCCCTCACCTAAATACGTGACTACCTGGATGGCATGTGCGTAGTAATATCCCTGAGTGCTATTCTTGGTGTATTGCGACAATAAGATGGAAAAAGGGTTGTACTCCGATGGTCACAGGATTCCTAAAAGTGTCTCCCGATATACGCAAGGTACGTGGGAGCTCCACTCCATAGTAGTGTTGTCTAATGCACAAACGTTTGAAAGGTGCCTTCTGATATACAACTGAGTACATGAAGTACCTTTTGATATACCTCAAGGGTACGTGAAAGGCCATTCGATATACCGGTGGTACGTGGAACAACCACACGATCCCGAGGATGCAGTGTAGGTAATAAAAGACGGATCCTACATTTAAAGACATCGAAACACATCTCTAACCTATCACACAAATTGCTAAATATTTTAACCTAAGTCTAACGCTTGATTTTATATTGAATGGTTAGGTGGATGCATGAGGTGAGGACATAAAAGTAAAACCATGCAATATGATTGTGCAAAATTTCACTTTCACTTTTCGTAGATGCCCTACTTAAGGAAGGGAGAGAGAGGTTCAATTTATTTGAAACATAGAATAAATCCCATACAAAATTAAAAGACTCTTGCTTATATGATCCATTCCTAATTGAAACAAACAAAATATTCCTTTTTTGAACTAAAAAAGAAATGAGATCTCTAATGAAAAGAAAGAAAAGATTGTTACAACTTTATACAAAAGTGTTCAGATTTTCCAACTAAAGCGATAATGAACTAATCACAAAATTATACAATAACTTTCATATGGATTTTTCCACAACTTTATGAAGAAAGGAAAAAACATACAAACATCATGTATAACAAATGAATAAAAACTGAAATTAGTCTTTTCTTGTTCTATGAAAAAAGGATAGAAATCAGAGATCAAACAAAACCGAGTTCTATTCAAAGCCAATATTATTCATATTTCATTATTTAAAATGATAGTTGGATTCGACTACTAACGGACCAACCGGATTCGATTGCTCCATTTGGTATAAGAGCATATTCGCTACTGCACTCTGAGCTCGAACTCAGCTCATCAATTCCTTATTTTTTTCATTGCTCCATTTTACCCATATCTCTCTCTGCTCTGCTGCCCTCCACTCCCACACTCCATATCACTTCACGTAAAAAAAAGAAAAAAAAAGGTAAAGAATTGAAAAGAAAGAAGAAAGTTAAAAAGAAAAGGTAAAAGAAAAAAAAAAGTAAAAAAACAAAAGAAAGGAAAAAGAAAGTAAAAGAAAAGATAAAGTAACACCAATAGATGGTTTTGCTTTCCAACTTCAACCTAGGTTGCAGCCTCCCTCATTCCACGTAGCCCTACAAACAAAAAAAATATTAATAAAACAAATATTATTATAATAATATTAATATTATTATATAATATTTTAAAACTTATTAATCCACCTTTTAATAAAATATTTAAATATAATATTTTTATATTTATTATTTTATTTCAACGCATAAATTAATTATAATAATTATTATTAATTCATTAATTATTTGAAAGACATTAGTTGTCTTTTATTCCTCCATAAGTCAAAATAAACTTCCCAATACACACATTTGCATAAAAGGATCGAGGCTATGACTAAATTAAAAGACAAACTTGAGAAATTGGAGAAGGACATCAAGGCCCTCGTTGCCAACCAAGAAAAATTCATAGAAGAAACGAAAAATAACAAGGCACTTAAGAAAGAAAGAAGATGTTGTTCTAGCACTAGGAAGAAAACTTGATGACAAAGTAGACATCATGCATGAGAAATGAAAAATGGTTAGATGAAAATATGTGTGTGATGACACAGAACATAAGCACCATGGCACAAAACTTGAGCATCATGACAAAGAACTAGAATACCATTATAATGGAAATGTTACAAAAACTAAGGTCTAATACAAACCATATCAGTAACTCAAATATGTTGGACCACTATGTCAACAAAAATGAGAGTAACAAAATTGATCAAGACAATAAACAAGACAAGGAGACTAAATATCATAGGGATGACCAAAATACCAATAATATATTTGATAAAGATAAGCTCGACCAAGATCATAATGAGAGTCAAGCTAGTATCATTGACAATAAGGAGGATCCATACAATGACAAAAGATGGATCCTACAATATGCAAAGGAATCCAAGTCAAAGGAATCAGATATCATAGATCCATCTTCTACCTTAACTCTTCTACCACCCTGGAGAAACCTAAATTTAACACTATTAGGTGACTTCAAGTGTGAGAAGCCTCACGAAACACCACTTCTCGAGATAAATCATAAGGATAATAAAATGGAAACATTATGTGATGACATCATGAGCATTGTGGGACAAGCAATCTCTAAAACAACACTTGATATGGTCAGTCACAAAAATATTCCTCATATTCATGTACATGGAAAATATGACAACAATAATAAACATAATGGGGTGCAAATTCAAGTTACAAATGAAAGGAAAATGACAAACTATTGCGTAAAGACCAAGCACACACCTAATACAAGTTCTTAAAAAGACATAAATGAAGTAATGACATTGTTTCAACACAAAACGAGAATGAAAAGACAATAATCTAAGCTTTGAGGACAAATCTCCCTTAAAGGGAGTGGAAATGTAATGAACATAAAATAAGATTATAATTAAATAATTAAATAATTTATAGTTAGTTTAGTATGAAAGGAGGTGTCTCCTCATCATGAATGTCCAAGTCATATTTAAGGCCAAGACATCATTGTAATATTCATCATCTAATATATTATTCATATTTCATTATTTAAAATGATAGTCGGATTCGACTACTAACGGACCAACTAGATTCAGCTGCTCCACTTATGGTGTTCCTCTAACAACATAGTGGATGATTCTATTCGACTACGGCTATTCTAGTGCACAATCACTAGTGTTGCATCCAAAAGGTATATTGAACTACCTCATGCCACTTACCTGAACATTTCCTTGTTATCCTCGATGTGTCTCCAGTATTTCTAGTTACTCGTTTGTTATTATGAGGGTGTGGAAATCCTATTATCCTGTAGACAAAACACAACTACCCATATCATGGATCATAACCGTGAGTGGAATCGTCATCGTAGCTTGTGTAAGATCCAGTTAGATGACAATATTTTCTTGGATTGGTTTCTCAAAACCTTACTCCCCCCCATTTCCAAGAACGTTGCATCTGAGCACCCACAAATTGAGGAGGAATCCATCCTCAAGGCACAATAGTTCGATCTCATCTATTCCCAATCTGGTTATCTATATACCATTATACCTGATGCTCCCCATGTTGTCTCTTCATGTCGAGATACATCGGGGGCACCCCATGGGACTGATGGAGTCATGGGATCTATTACTCAGCATCCCCACCTTCACACAACCTCTCCTTTGATACTGGCTCACTTTGGTAACACCCCTAATGTTTCCCAACCCAGTTATGCCCCTAATTATTCATGTGTAACTACTCTGTCTAGAGCCACACCTTCCTATGCATCTCTCGCACTAGTTCCTCACGTTCACTGAACGAATTGCTTGGAACCTGCGTGTAATGGTTAGACTGCCATCTTTGCATCCCCTCTAGTTTCTCCTGCGTATTAACCACCACCTGTGCAACCTACACCTACTCCGACCTTGAATCCTCCTCCTCCTCAAGGGTAGTTCTACGCTCAGCAGAACCTCCCTAATCGACCCTCCCCTAATAACCAACAAGGTTAGGGAAGATGATAGAGAGGTAGGAATCGAGGAAACAACCAACCTCAAGGAGGTGGCCAACATCCCAACCCTCCAAACAACAATGAAGCCAATCCCCTCGTACAGAATCCCCAATGTCCACCTAAACCTGGAAAGAACCCTCAATTGTGGATTAACCATACATGTGTTATTTGTAACACTTATGATACTTATACGCATCAATGTCCCCATGTGAATTGAGTCCACCATTTACTACAAACTAATAATCAACATGACCCCAATGTGGCTTCTCTAGCTCAGCCAAACCCAGTACCACTGGATCCTCCACCTATGGTTATACATAACCTCTTACCAAATCAAGCGATGGTTGCAAGTGAACCCTTGGTGCCACAAAACACCATAACCACTTCTACGGTTCAACCCATTGATCCTAGTGTCCATCACCTTATGAAAATGTCATATGATGTCAACCTACAGAATCAACGAAATCAGTATGGCTCCACCATGGAAACTGTTAAGTCCTTCACGACATCTACCTCCACCACCCTCAATATGTCCTTAGATTTGTCGAGAGCCCCCATGGACGGGACTGCTAAAGTCCCATGGTTTCGTTTGCGTCGTGTCATGAACAACCTCACTGCTAGAGCCTCTTTTAATTATAGTATTGTCAATGAATTGTCCCAGTCTCCCTCAACCATGTCCACTCTGGAAGTCCTAAAAAAATTTCCTTTGCCACAAAAAGATTTGATATATGCATTAGGTGTTGTCAATCCCTTTGATTCCTAGTTGATCACTTTCAACTTGGATCAAGGAAAACCCCAGATTCCATCATCTGTCGCCTTGCAAGTTGTAGTCACGATTCCAAATTTGGTGATTTATCAATGCATCATTGATGAGGGAGACTCCACCTGTGTTATGTCAACCTTTGTTTGGTAGAAACTTGGATCCCCAACCCTTCAACCTTCCACCACCACCCTTTGTTCCTACGATATTAGTTCTACTCAACCCCAATCTATTCTCACGAATGTCCCTAATGAGTTAGCTGACAAAACCATGTTAATTGACATTGAGGTTGTCAATTCCCAACTTGATTACAAACTCCTCCTTGGAAGTAGTTATATGTATGTAATGTGAGTCATTAACTCTACCGTCTTTCGACTCATGATGTTCCCTCATGATGGGAAGATCATGACCATCAACCAACTGACATATTATTATCCAAAGGGACCGACCACACTAGAACATGTCCTCCCCACTATCGACACTACCATCGACAACGTGTCCATACCTTCCCTATCTGTCGTTGGCCTAGGCTTATTTTCCAACCCTCCTTTGATGGACACCTTTTTTTCCTTACCACCCTCTCCTTTGCCGACTAATATATCAGATCTGTGCACTATCTCATCCACTAACGTTCTGACCTCCTTGCAACCTTAGTCGCAACCTCAACCACAGACCTCTAGAAATTATTAGGGTTCATTCCCCCTACACATGACCCCCTTCCTCTTCCCACCTTCTGGAATTGTGAGAAAGCCATTCATGGCTTCTATCAATATTATGGGATTCACTTTGGGTATTCTCATCTGGTACCTAGATCCCCCCACCCTTCCCCCATCTCCACAGATCATTCCAACTCTATTCTAGCCTATTAAGACGATGTTGCACCCAACTCCTAGTACACAAATGACTACTTATGTCCCTCCTCCTCCCATAAAGGCTAGGGAAAGGAACCCAAAGCCTTGAAAGAACCATGTCCTCCACCTACTTGTGCTTTATGCAATGTCCAAGGTCACGCAACACAAAATTTTCTTGATTTTCCAATCCTTACCACCCATATGAACACAGTAGTCAAGACCGATGACGCTCCGGTTGTCAACATACCAACCATAACTATGCTTAAAGACAAATCGCTACAAACCAACCACCCATGTACAATTTATAGCCTATATGGTCATTATTCCCACCATTTCCTAAACTTTCTTGAGTACTGATCTCTCCTTAGTGACCTCTGCAAGAACTCCTGTGAGTCCAAAATCACCATCCTTCAGGAGATCCACCATCCAAAATCTTCCTCAGATTGCAATAACACCATTTATACAATCTCTACTTCCATTCGTCTTTCCCCCTTATCAATCATGAAAGATTCCCTTGATATATCCCGACACCACTTCCATGATGACAGAGAGATCCTTGAAACCACCATCAGTTTTACCCCATTTCACTTAGTCCATGGTGTGGAATCAGTTCTTCCCATTGAATGTTAGATTCTGTCATTTTGCCTTGCCATCGAACTTCTACCTGATACTTCACTGTTAGAACAACGCCTACTTATGCTTAAACAAACCAATGAGGACCATCGCACTGCTCTCCAAATGATTGAAGCGACTAAGACTTGGTCAAAGTCCTCATTTATGACCAATCCCATGATAAGACTGGAAAAGGGAAGTTTGAATCCATGTGGTATGGTCCTTATGTCATCCATTGATGTCTCAGCAAGGGAGCATATCTCCTTGCTGACTTTGGAGACCACCTCTTGAAGAATCCTCACAATGGGATCTACCTCAATAGGTTCTATGCCTAAAGTCACTCACCATGCATACCCATATATCATAGTTTTTTGTCTCACAGTTTGTTTCCTTGGTTGCTCCAAATGGATCCTACCTTGCATTGCTGTGTTGGTTTCTCTAACGATGCACGTAGTTCATCTCCTAATCTCACCTCGAGTGTGTGGGTCATTTATTCCCCGTCACATGAGTTGATCTATATCGATGGAATGTTTGTTGGTATTTCTACCAAAAACCAGGATGAGTACGACAGTGTCCCTGGTATCCTGACCGCTTCCCTTCACTTGGGTATTCTTCGCCTTGATTTCTTCTTAGACTCCCAAATTCTTATCTCCCAGTTGAATAAATGCTACCAGGTATGTGATCCTTATCTCTTTAGAAAATTCCTACGCACTAGACATTTCGAATCCATTTGATTCATCCATGTTCCCAGAAGTCTCAATAGTGTAGCATATCAAATGGATAATGACGTTCTAGAGTGTCACATCAATCATCACATATATGAAACTAACTACATCATGCATCACCATATAGTCATGCATACATATTTCATATACATCATATAGGAATACTCATAATCATAAAGAGAGACTCATAAAAACCCATAAAAATACTAAAACTGTGCATCCACGTGCATATATATCATAAATATCATGTTCAGTACAAAATGAGAAGCTCCACAGGATTTCTCGTCCGATCATGCCTATCATACCAAAATTCCTATGCTCAAATGCATTAGGGGAAACATCACAAGCTTCTAGTCCTAGACATCCTCCTCTGACTCTATTTCCTCCTCAGTATCCTCCTCGGCCTCAGATCTCTCTTCCTCCATCGACACGTCACCCCGTGGTGACACTCTAACATACTCAACAACAATTGTGATCCTATTCATGAGAAAGGTCCACTTTGGAGGATCCCTGTAGCACATAATGATTAGATCGTTGTCTAGGTACTTCCACTCATCGTTGGTGACCCCCCTCCAGTAACATCTCCACAACTAGCCACAATGAATCCAATGGTTCGCTCTGCCACCTCCTTTTCCTGTGAGCGGGTGGATCTAAACCCTCCACCCTTCCCCTGCATTGCTGGTACCCCACTGGAGAGTGCAGTCCCACGTATGCACATGCACACATTATGTCATCAATATCTTTCACATACATCATCTAGCTACCACAATGCTAGTAAAATATTTGACTAGAACCACATAGAGTCATTTATACGTACCATTAGGTCCCTAGACATGTCTTAGGTACCATTAGGCATCTGTGGATCTCCCGGATAGTCCATTCCCACATATGGATAGTCCTCTATGAGGATAGGAAGTCTTCACAATTGTGCAAAAATCTCTCGACTGAAGAAACGCCCTACTAAAATGCCTCCCTCCCTATTTTTTGGGGCCATTTCCTGGCATCACCTCAATTTGCATGCCACCACGTGAATCAAACCTTGTATGTTTTGGCATGTTCAAGAGCCAGTCGCTCCATCCATACTAAAAACTTGGCCTTATTGTACCTGCATTCACCTTCCCGCAAGGAGTCCCCACTAGTGTTCCATTGTTATTTGTTTTATCTATATCAACCATCTTCACAACATCACCCCTTTTGGTACACCGAACACTTCCTCCTTGATTGATGGACCATTATGGAGTTTCTGTTAAACTCTTTTCTGACTCCTAAAAGAATGAAAATATTTTTGAGCGTGCTTGCTTCCTTTCATTCTCATTAAAATATTTGAAGGGGTGTTTATGTGGCCTTGTTTATCTCCCTTTTTGGAATACATAGACTATTGAAAGGAAAGGACCACCCTGGAACCTTCCAACTAGGATCGTTTCCCTTTGTATCATTTTATGCTTTGTTAGACATTGGGATCATAAATTATGAAAAATATCACTCATGGGTTGTATTTAATCTCTTTTCCATCCCTCTCATAAAGAAAATATCGTCGAGCAAACTTGGTTTCGTTCATGCTTGTAAAAGTATTTAAATGACCATCCAATCAGTATAGGTTAAACTTTTTTCAGCTTAGTTGGACTAAATAGGGAAAATAAGTCTCTTTTCCCCTTTTGGTTGGGAGAGCTATCCTTTGTACACTTTTATCATTTTTCAGACTTAGGAGACTAATGTACAAAAAAGAGACCCCATTGGAGTCTTTTTCTTGTTTTCAGACTCTCTAAACATGAAAACACCATCGAGTATTTACCATCTCGGGCTCAACAAAACTCCATGAGATAGTATCAGATTAAGAATACTTCTATCCCTTATTTGTGCTCCTTAAACTATGAAGAAGTATGAAAAGGTTCCTCTAAGCACCCACATATATCCCATTATGGTAGCTTCCCCCCCATTGGGTCACCTTTGTTCAGATTACTTTGCGATGAGTCTCCCTTGGATCCCCTATGTATCACTAGTCCGGTTACTTTCCCAAGTATCTCCCATTGTAGTTATCTCCTTGGTTCCACAAATATGATCCCCTCCCCATTAGTTAGTATCATCTGCTATCAGGTTAGTCCTATTATTATACTCTGAACAAAGGAATTTTGATTCCCTCGTATTCCCTTTCCCATATTCCCCACTCAATGCCTCAATCCCACTATTGTTCGATATCTTTGGTTTCCCTCCTCACACTTCTATCAAGGAAACCTCATTGCCTTAGTAGTTGCAGGTCTCCCTCTATCGACGTCAACACATATATTCCATATGATAAACCCAAAGGTCCATGTATCTTGGTTTCATCCACCTCATTGATGAGTTCGTTGGACCACTTGAAATGAGTCTTTAGTGCCTTTTGAGTTGGTTGTGTCTCATGTGCTCGACTTAAACTTCATCATCGCACCATTGAGATTTGTACATGGTATTGGTTCCTTAATTATGCTCAAAGACCCTAGTTGTCACATAACTCTAGCACATTTGTGAGTCTATTTTGGGACCCATACAGTTTCATGTCCCTTGGTATTTTTAGGCTACGTTGGCGATAGTGTTCGAAAGTCCATAAATGTCTTGCTTCCATGTATCTATAGTACTTGATGTTTCTTATTCTACCTCATAGATTCTGACTCTCAGTAATTGAGTCCATACAATTGTGTACACCTCCATATTCAGTAGAACATCAGTTGTTGTGATATTGTATTCCATGAGAATTTCATTCTTCCTATGTACTAGTTCTTCATATCAGTATATGTATTCAGCCTCCCATTGAGGCCACCATTATGTACTACCAGTTATATATATATGTATTGATCATCTCCCATTGTTTGAGCCTTGATCCCCATTTTTATATTGAGACATTGTTACGAGCATGGGTATGCCCACCTCGTCCATATACATGTCTAAGATTATATGTACCTCATCCATTTTTTAGAAGAAATAAAAACCAAAATCCAATGCAGTTCGAATGAGGAGACTCTACTCCTCCGTGGTCCTCTTCAATCTCTCCATCATTTTCACCATTTCTCCCCTGATCCTATGAGGTCTATCGGCCATATGATGAGCTAATTCCATCACACATTAGGGGGGGAATCTGTTAACACCAAAAAAATTTCACATAGCTCTCTATGGCCAGAACCATAATTATACATCATAATCCCACCATTATTCTTTCCATTTTGACCTTTACAACTAAAATTCTACCAAATATGGTCCAAAACATTATTATTCGTTCCCCCATAAATCATAGGGAAGTTGAGCATTTATTGTGACTTATCCCCACTCTCTCCAAAAAGGACCAAAAAACCCTAAAATGAGAATGGGTCAAAAACCATGGACAAATACCATGCACAATAAAATACCATGGGACAAAAAGCCTTGGATCATGCTATAAATACATTGTGAAGGTCTCCCCACAAGCATTCCCACACTTTTGGATTACATTACATGACATTACTTTTCACATTTCGCCATTGTTCAAATATTTTTGTCGTATTATTCCCATGGTGTATGTTGAGATTGCTCCATACCCTCTTGGATCCATTCCCCCTTTTTGACAACCATTAGTGGAGACGACTAGAGAACTAGACCGTGGAGCCAGTGGACCATTTCCTGAAACGGATACAGTGGCCCATATTATTGAAAGGCATGCTTGTTCTTGTTTTTATTAGTTAGAAACAATATATAAAAATATTTATGTTATTGTTGTTATTTATTATTGCAATTAGAGGTTGATAAATCCGTCACACCATGAACTAAACCCTATGATCCGACTAATGTAGGGTAGGTTCTTTTACACGTAGTAGGGGAGAAATCCCAACTACAATTTTGTATTGACTAGACGAATGATAGGGGGGAAATACAAAAAATGGATTGTTATTTTGTATGAGTTCGACCACGAGTTTGTTTCAGAAAACTCAAAGAAGTTGTTAGTTTTTGCTGAGATCATGTAAGATCTCCCTAGTCTGGATGAAGATGAAATCCATGAGGATTCATTTGTTGATGAGAATATCTTCCTCATTTCAATTGTGGAATCTTGGTATGGTGATATCATCATCTATATTCATACTTTGAGTGTTCCTCCTCACCTCTTTTGGGATGAAAGTTGACGCTTGTGACATAATGCTAAGAACTACCTTATTATCCGTGACACATTGTATCACCGGTGGGTGGATTCCATTTGCATCGGTGTTTGACCCATGATGAGGCTGAGATTGTGTTGAATGATTTCCATGGTGGGGTGTGTGGTTGTCATTTATCTGGTCTTGCGATGGCTCAAAAGATCCTTAGAGTGGGTTATTATTGGTTGTCGATATTCAAAGATTGTGTTAATGCGCTCAAGCGGTGCCACCCTTGCTAGGTGTTTACATGGAATGTGTGCTCGCATCCCACCCCATTACATCCTATTATCACCATTAATCCCTTCACCAAGTGGAGCGTGGACTTTATGGATTTCAACCTAGCTTCAGCTAGGTGGCACCATCATATTATAGTGGTCGTGGACTATTTTACGAAATGGGAAGAGGCTATGCCTACAATTAAATCCAATGGTGAGATGACCGCTCATTTCGTATTCAATCATATTATTACTCTATTTGGGATTCCAGAAGATATTGTTACTAACCATGGAAGGCACTTTCAAAACAAGATGATGGACGAGTTAGCTTCAAAATTGGCGTATAAGAAAGAACACTCTTCTTCTTACTACCCTCAAGCGAATGGCCAGGTTGAATCCATTAATAAATCCCTTAAGGCCATTCCACAAAGAATGGTTACACAAAGTATAACCAACTGGCACATTATTCTTTACCCTTCCTTACGGGCTTACCAAACCACGGTCAAGACTGCGACCGAGTTTTCTCCATATCAATTAGTACATGGGGTTGATTTGGTTTTATCGGTTGAATGTGAAATTCCCTCATTGAAGCTATCCATAGAGATTTTATCGGGTACTTCTGAATTGGAAGAGAGTTTGATACACTTGTAACACCTTAATGAGTAGTGTCTAGATGTCATAGTGGCTCTAGAGATTAATAAGCATCATGTTAAGGCTCAGTACAATAATTTTTTTCATCCCCATAGATTTAATTAAGGTGACTTGGTCCTCTTGTATGACCAAGATAGTGAATCGTTAGGGGCGCTGGGGTAAGTTTAACCCCATATTGCATGGGCCTTATGTGGTGAAATGTGTCTTAGATAAAGGCACCTATGAGCTAGAATATTATGAATGGACTACCTTGGCAGAGCCTAGAAATGGGATCTATCTCAAAAAATACTATGCCTAACTCTTAGCCTAGGCTGATATCTTGTATATTATTGTACAATTTGCATAGTTTCCTTTTGGTCCCTTTGTAGTGTTATCAGTTTGTTGACATGCTTCCCTTTTTGTGACAAATGTCAATGAGGTCTTCACTATACTTAGGATCTGTTGATGGTGTCAATCACCATACCCAGAACATAAATTCAACTACTTGGGTTATCTATGCACCTGAGGGTCATGTGGTGTCTTCAGGAGGTGTGTAACTCTAGCCATCATCAAAAAATGTTGTTGAATATAGTGTCGTGATTGAACTACTATGCAATGCCATTTCCAATGGTATTTGATCTCTTGAATTCCACCTTGACTCACAACTAGTTGTGTCACAGTTAAATGGATTGTACCATATCATGGATCCTACTTTATTACAAAGGTTCTTATGGGTAATATTGTTAGAACGACAATTTGACTACATTATATACATTCACATACCTAGGATTTATAGTCATGTTATCGATTCATATGAAAAATACATTTCAAATTGGCATTTTTTACATCAATATTGAAGCATACACATTCCATTCATAATTAAACACATATGTAAATACATCAAGTCAATCACTATATATATATTTTATTTTCGAATATAGTTCAAAATGGTGTCACAGTACAAAATGTCATGATACAAAAATGGGGCTTCAAGACACAAAAAAATATACGGGCGATACAAAAAGTATATCTAGGAATATATGCATGTGGGCTTGGGTGATGATCATGATAACAAAAAATTGCATTGGCCAACTGCCAAAATAGTCTAACCCAAAAATAGGGTACCCCTACTACATATCTTTGCATAGCCTCTGGTAAGTCCTCGACTTGCACCATGGGTATCATGTGTGTCATCCTGGAGAAGTTTCCATGTATGTTTTGGAGTGTCCTCTCCACATCTACACTGATCATATCATCCCCTCGTCCCCTCTGACGATGTCAGGTGAAACCACTTGGTCATCTTGGACCCACATCTACACACACATAATCAATGTCAGTATGTGATACCGCCAAAAACATGTTTTTGATTTCCTTATATATAAAAAATACAAAAAAAATGAAATAATTCAAAACATTTTTGGGTTTTACCTATATAAACGTATGTGTTCCCTGGTGGTAGTGGCATGTCTGGGTCTCTGCGAAATTCGATGCTTACATAAGGATAGTCATCCACAACAATGATATGTCGCCGCCACCAGTGATAGAATTCCGGTGGGAAAGGAATGGGTCTCCGACCTCCCCCTAACCACTGCAACACCTCTACCCAACAAGTTTGGACCAAATATGGTAGACTATGAAGAGGAACCTCAAATATAGGGCTAAGGCCTGCTACCCTCTCAAAGAAGAAAGTGCTCACTATGCTGGAGAACCCAAACTTATTTACCCTACCCATCTTGCATTTTGTCAGTTGTTGTTTCATAGTGCTCAACAATGATGTGCTCCAGTCATACACTGTAGGTCTCATACACTCTACCGAGTAGAACATGAGAGGCCTAGAAGCCTGATGAAGTGATGCCAAACCTGCTATCTTGGCCAATACCAGAACTATCACATTGAGACTAAGGCTTTGAATGGCACTCACGGGAACTTGACTTCCAATATTCTCTGTATCTAGAGGTCTATATGACTATATACTCCTTGATAGTGATCCCTCCACCCACTCCATGAGCTCGTAAGTTTACTACCTCTCCTTGGTGGATATTCTTGTGATGAAGTAGATGTCCTCTACTTGTATTCTAAATGGAATACCATCTAGTTGAAAAGCCTCTATGTCTGGGTCCCCGTAATCCATAAACATCTGACAAAGTCTTTGTTGGGCCCTCAAACATCCAAACTTCCAAAACTTGTACAATCCACATCTTCCTAAGGCTTGTTGAGCATTTATGTCTTGATGGAATTCCATATAAACATCATCATGCTCTCGTTCTCTCTATTCCAAAACCATTCAGTCAAGAAACATCAATTTATTTTTGTGAGACTTTTCCATACCTGACCCTATACGTTGACAGTAGTGTATGTATGCATACGTTGACAGTAGTGTATGTATGCAGGAATACTTTTCCTTTCCTATGTACATCAGGCCCTATACGCAACCTGATAGTTTGTGACCAACATGGATCGGGATAACCATTTATGGTTTCTATAAGCTTAAAAATCCACCATGAAAAATGTAAATAAATGCATGGAATAGATGAGGAATGAGATTAGGAACTACCTGGTCCTAATGGCTCTATATTTCATTGCGCATAGCTCCTGAAATTGACGTTTGAAGTTTGAAGTCCAAATGGTTCCAAATGCACTACTTTGGGTATAAAAAAAAATGGTATGGTAAAAATATCAAATTTTACTATTTATCAAATTTTTTTTTTAAATTTTTACCCACTTGGCCTATAGTTTGTACTTTTATTAACTCTTTTTAGCTATTTGGGCTAATATTGTTGTGTAGGGACTCGTCTTGGGTGCACGTTTTCCAAGGATTTGACCCATTCGTGGTCGTGACAGGTATACCATTGAACTGGCATATAATATAGGACCACTTTTGCTCATGCATCATGCATTATCCTATGACCATGTCACTTTAACCATATGTACGAACCCATTTTGTGATGTTAGGAAACCTTCACACTGCTACTAGAAGTGGCATTATGTAAGTGGTAGATATTTCCTACTCATGATATATGGGTGCCCTAGATAGATCCCTCTTTTCCATTTGGTACCCGTGTTGAGTGTCCTCCCTTAGGTCTGGGAGTCACTTGTAGTTCCACCATGTCTTTCAACAAGAAATTCACATTCTTTCTTGAAATTTATGCTAGCCATCTCCCACAGGAACTCCCATTTATATAAATTTGTAATTGCATTTCATGTGTCTGCTTGTTGTAATGATATTTACGCCGGCTTCCTGCGTCAGTTTTATAATCTATATAGCATGAGCTTGTCTCAATCCTAGCTAAGTAGAGCTTTCCATATATCTTTTGTGGCTTGATTATCCTATACCTGGAGGAGACATCCCCTCGAGTGTCCTTATCCTGCATATGCTTCCTTGCATTGAGCATAGGTATGTTCCACTTCTTGGAACTAGTTTGCTTTCCCACAACACTTGTTTCCTCCTAGTTTTGTACTATAAGAAATTTTATGCTTTTTCAATGTTTCCAATATGAAAAAGACCAAAAAAATAAAAATAAAACATAAAAAGTAGGACGGGAAGTGATATTACTTTCTATTTGGAAATTGTCGTGTCCTTCAAATAGAGAACTGTATATTCCATCCATGTATTGGTTGGGTTATTAGTGTGAATTTAGGAGATGTACTTGTTACTCTGAGTTTTCTCCACCGACTGGTTATGTTTCCAGTCCCTATGGAGCCTCTTTCGATGCCTCCCGTGTCACAAAGTTGTTCTAGTTTCCATGTTGAGACTCTGTTTCCTATGAGTCTTCATCTTCCTTATTCTCTTGTTTGAAGAAATTTTTTAGCCTGAGTCGACCATTCCTCAATTTTCTTGTCTTTGCATGCCAGTCATTCCTGATACAACTACTAGTTCGTGCAGATATGGTTTTCCAGAGTTATTCCAAATTATCCAACATGGATGTGTACCTCATGTTGGTTGATGGGGGATTCCGTAATGCCCTACTTCCAGCTCATGAACCATTCCATCAACTTCAGATCATTTATTTTGGAATAGGGATCTAGAGTCCATTGAGTTCCTTGAGACTTATAGTCATCATTGGCAAGTTATCTCGCCATCGACAAATTTGGGAATACATCAATTCCCCTTTATCGATAGAATCCCTCAAGTGTTCGATCTCAACACATCTATTCACACTTGTTTGATTGCAATTTGTACCTTGATCCCCATTATCATTATCGATGGGATATATCACGTGTATTAATGACATACATCAATGACCGGTAATCATATGATGGCCCATCATGTTCAACCTCGACTCCTTTATTCACATGATGGGACATGTACTAGCAACGATTTGTTTGAAGAGCTTCGAGCTGGGTGGCATTCCATAAATAATACCTCCTTGACCATTCCAGTATCTATGATATACCATTTCTCATGACCAAATTCTAGTGTACCATCAAATGTCTTCATTCAGTATGAAGATCTTGTATCACTGTATATTGTATGTGGTGATGACCACATATGACATATGTCTATTATGCCTATTCATGGCCATTGCACCATTATGTATCTGGGGACTGCTACACTTCATATTTGCAATCACGTGCATAGATCTATCATTGTATTGTACTGATGAGTGGCTGATTTTTCTACCTAGGTCTTCATTACTCCACTTCTCGGACTATTGTAAAGTATTTCGACCATCATTTTCTCCCTTCAACCTCACATATTAGGGGAAATATGTTATAACTGGATTTTTCTACGCTTTGTATATCATGTTTTTATGGCATGTCTCCATCCCTATGCAGACTCCTAATAGCCCCTTTGATCAGTATTACTTTGATGCTCCACAAAATCCCTTTAAGAGTCATGTTTATGGGTATACGTGGGTCACCAGTTTACAACCCGCGTGTACATGTAGCTTGCTCCACTTTGAGCTGAATACATCAGGAAATACGATCAAAAAATAAATATTCATAGTTTTCCCTCATCAAGTAATGAATAAATTGGCTCTTGGCCTTCCATATGCTAGGAAGTGCTCTGGTTCGACCCTTCAATTCTCATTGAGGGGCTATATATTGATCTACTTGGAAGCATTAAAGGAGGAGAAATTGTGAGAGAAAATACATTTTAGTGGATTTGTGTGCCATTTTTGCATACTTGATTTTGCATCCCTTTGTCCTTGGAGTGGTAATTGGTGCTCCCTCCCAAGATTACCTTTGTCTTTATGAGCTTGCCTTGATATGGAGGATTGAAGCAGTGGAGGCCTAGGTGGAGGACTCGGTTTCTCGATTTTGATGAGGTTTCGACAAAGGTTGTCATGTGTATCTCTGTTTACATTTAACAGAAATATCCATTTATCATCCATTATATGTGTAACTATGAATATTTGTATCCATGGATGTAGTTGCGTTGATTATATGTTGGATTGGAATATGCTAGAGTAGATTCTAACACTTTATATCTATCATTCTTGTGTATTTCATTGTTTTTGAGGATGGAATTTAGATACAAGTGTAATTGAAAGCTCAATGGGGATCTTCTACAATTGTCTAGAATAAGGTACGCTTCCTATCCCTTAGTGTTAGTCTTTTTTATATCTTTATCATATTGGAAATGGATTGATTTATCTTGTGGTCCACCCAAAGCCATAGGAAGTTTTATCCATAATAGAAAGGACTGCAAGAGAATATGAGACAACAAGGGCATTTACAGGGAAAAAGATGTTGGTCTTAGTAGCATCCATTCTTACTCTCTTAGAGGAAGAGTAAATTGACACACACACCAGTCGATAAAATATGTGAAATTCAAGGTTTGGTCGAGGCAGAAATGGTAGAAATGGGACTGGAAGACACCATGCAGGTCACTGCCTTGGTCTTTGAAGAATTCTAACTTGGTTTTCGGCCGGTGGACTGGGCCAAAGGACATAATAGTGTAAAAAATTTCGTTATCTCTATCTTCGAAAACCTCCTCCATTTTCTAAATCTCTAAGGCTTGTGTCTCGACTTCACCTCCACTATCCATTTTCAAATATTACTGAGCGAGTGAAAACATGGCCTACCTGGTAGATTGATGGCTGGAAAGATATATTTTTGACTTGGATTCGTCCATGCAGAGATTATTTCTTCTTCCAATGCACAAGATGACAAATAATCCTTAAACATGTGTTGCTCCCTTTTATAATATTCTCAAAATGGTGGTTTTGGAATCATGAGAAGTGGTTTTCTCCTACCATTTTCTTCTAGTGGAACCCTCCTTTGTCCTCCACGTGGAAGGTTGTATATTTTTTGTTGGGGGAATTTATTTTTAACCTCCATTCTTGTGATGAGAGTGGAGCTTATTCTAACCATATATATAATCTATCTCTCACCTAGACCGTTGATCTTAATTTCCCTTTAATTTTAACTTTTTGCATTTTGCAGCATAATACCTTCTTATCTATCATGCATTTTCCCCTAGCGAATCATCTATCCATCATGAATTTACTTTATCTTCATCACACACCAATGATTCCATTAATCCTTTAAACATCACCTTTATTTTCCATTGTCCACTGATTTTTAATTTAGTGCACAACTTTCTTTGGTGAATCACCTAATAGTCGTTGATATCATCCACCTTTTATTCTCACCATAGATCAAAGTTGGTATTTATTCATTCCTCTAATCTTCAATTTATCATTGACCATGCAAGTTCTCCCAGTGGATCCCATATCCATCATTGATATTATTCATCTTTCATCCTCACCATTGGTTTAGGTTACCTTTTAAGCTTTCCACCAATTTCTAATCTATCTTTTACCATGCATCTTCTCACAATAGATTTCATATCCTCTATCGATCTCGTTTTCTCTTTTCCCTCCATCGTAGATCTAAACAATCTGTTAAGCCTTTCCATCGATCACCAATTTTACTTTTACTTCACTACTTTTGATAGCAGATCTATTTCTCACTGTATATATTTTCTGCCCGAAGATCTTGATTGCCAAAGTTTTAAAACATTTTCCACAAGTTCCTTTCATTCCTTTAGTCTCCCTTGTATCATCCACGATCATATTATAAAGGTTTCAAAACTTTTATTCCTTCATTTGAAATTACTCCTTATTTCATCTACAAGATAAATTAGTGCTGACAACTAGCTCCAACTGGGGATTCTTTCCTCCCTACGAGGTAGCAATGAACCCGTATACCAGTGCCAACCCCATTCTCTATACAAAATTTATTCAAAAACTAATAACTCTAATTTCCTTTTTCTTTTTTCTATAAGTAAAGCAAATAAAATGACAAAACTTAATTCTCTCCAGGATTCAAATCCTTCAACTTTCCATCTATACTCATCTTTCAATAAAAACAAATATATAGAACTAATATACAAAGTACCTCCATCCTTAAGACAAATAATGTTTCTGAAATATGCCATTAACAAGGCCTCCTTTAAGCTGAACCCCATTTTGATTTTGTAAAATAAAAGAAGTAGCCTCTCTATATGCAGCAATGATATATGGTCATTTCCACAAATTATCAAACTTACCATGTTTTTCTTCCTTCCTTGCACCCCACTTTAGAACTAGATCATCAACCTGAAAATTCTTTTCTTTAACTCTTTTGTCAAAAGTTTTCTTCAATTTTTCTTTGTGTATTTGCTCTCTATCGTAAGCCCTTTCTCTTACCTCATTTAATTCAACGATATGATTTATCCTCCTTTGCATATGATTAGGTTCTTCATCCTATTCCTGTAGCAGTTTCATTGCATGAAAACCTAAAGACACTGGAAATACCGCATTGTTGATGCCTAGGAGGTAATTTCTAGAAAAATTACAAGGAAGACAATAGGACGAGAAATCCCAATCTGAAGGAGTTAATTATTCCTACATAAGAACGATCCTATCCCTAAATTGTTTGTTATAGCTAACCCCTACGCATATTAGGCCTCCGCTAGCACTAAGTAAACAGATCCAAATGGATCTCCTCTTCCTAAGTGGAAGGTATGAAAGGTGTGCAGTAACAAAGTAAACTAACCTATGTGTTTAAACTAAACCTACGAAAGATGATAGTGTGAGTTAGAATGATTAGATTAAAATAACTTGAAAATTTTTATTCCAATTTATAAACATATAAACCAGATCTAACCTTATCAACTTTAAATAAATCAAAATAATTAAAATTGAGCTATTTAATTTAAACATATAATTTTTTTATCAGAAAAGTGCTAATTGAAAAATTAACATTTAATACGAGTAACTATTTAATAGTTGCAATAATAAATATAGGAATTAAATGAAGAAATTCATTTAAGACATAATTAACACAATAACTAAGTAACAACAAATCGAAACATAAGTTAATGTGTGTAATAATGATTCAACATATAATAAATTTATTTGAAAGATAATAGATAAGGAAATATTCACCAAAAAAAAATTATAAATAAAACCAAGAGATGATATAAAGAAACTAGCTGGATTTTATTCAGAATGCAAAAAATTACAACTCTACAAAATGAAGAGTGTCTCTAGTCCTTCCCTTGTGCTTTTCCTATACTATCGTTCACCCATCCCCAAACTATGAGATCTCAGTCTCTTTAAATAATAATTACAAACATTACAAAGAAAGAAATCTCCCATAAAAGTGGGGATCATGAAATATTGTTTTAAGATTTGCCAAGGGAATATTTCCACTTGGAAAATACATCCAACAAATCTTATATGCCCTGATATTGGGAAATTTATAATTGTAACTGAGCTTTGCAAATGAATGAAACAATTTCCCTCTTCTTCACTTTCTCCCATTCACATAGAAAAAGGTTGATCCTCATTTTTAGATTTAGGGTGACTCGATCAACTCCTTGATCTCTGCAACATGGATGTGATCTAGATGCTCAATTTGCTCCTTATATTTCGAACACTCTTATTCAACCCGCTCCATCATGATCTTGGATGGCAAAGAATACTCAATTGGATCCATGATGGGTAAGTCGAGGAAACTTAACAAGCTTTCTGATGCAAACCATCTTTTCTTACAAGCTCTCTGTCCATCCTAGATGGTTGACTCTTGACTGATTCACAAAAATTCTCCAAGGATTCCAAGGATATTTTGACTCTTCTCAGCTTGATTTTGTCTAATATTGGCACAACTTCTGGTTTATCTTTAATTTACATATGCCAATCTACCACATTATCAAAAGCTTTGGTGGCATCCTTCCTTCTTTGATTATGATCATAAAGTAAATCTAATTGATGTTTAAAAGAGTTGTAGGTATCCTGTATTTCATTCAACCCTTCAAAAAACTCTACAAATAAATCCTTAAGATCATCCTAAATCTTGGAATCCATCTATTTAAATTCTTCCTTTGAAAATTTGAAAAAAGAAGGGCAATAGAGAGAGATCACGAAGCTTTCAATTCCTGCTCAAGGGTTGCAATTTTCTCTTCATGACTAACATTCAACCCTTGTAATTCTTCAAGCTATTGTTTAAGAATCATTTTTTTCTTGCAAGTGCCTGAGCTGGTCTGTCACGTCCCCGTCCCTTAACCGGTGAAGAGGACGCTACCAACACAACCGGGCAAAATGCCCAATGAACATAAACAGAAATCAAATGAAATCAATGCTGGAATTAAGCATACACAGATGCATTTATCTTCATTCATACAGCGGAAGCAAACACACATTCCAGCAATCACATGTTCATCATAATTCCATATACAATTGTTATAATTGCAGAGATAGACTGGCAGCACTTATCTGTTAATGAAGAATTCACCCGCAACCAACTACGTCGCTGCAACGTTCCACCCAACCATAGGCCAGCTTGCTCATCAATCTCTCAGCAACGCTGCCACCCCCGAGCTGGGCATGATTCCTCTGGAATAAGGGTCAATTGCAGGCTTATACATAGCTAAGGGGACACAAAATAGCAACTAACACAGCTGGGTTTCACAGGCTTTCAACAGACAAGCCAAGCCAGCACAGTCCAAGGTTCAACCACTGCATACCAGCAGCCAAACAATCCCTTCACAGCTCTGTGAAGAAGTCATAACAACCAGTGACAGTCCCCAAACAAAAGGTGAGACACCACTCTGGCCTACAAGGCAACTCAGAGTGGGTTTTGGCCCTAACGTGGCCAAAACAACTCAGATGCAACCCAAACCAGGGTACCTCAGCATCCACAACTCCCAATGGATGATGGAAACAATCCCTTGTCCACGATACGGAAAACTCAGCCAGCAGCCATGGGAAATTTAGACGCAGACCACAGCAGGAAAAAAAATGGCTCACTACGAATTGGGCACTACGGCCAACCAAAAAACGTGGAGAAGACAAAAACGGGAAGCAATCCCTCTTCGTGAGAATGCACAGCAATGGAGAGGACGCGAATTTGCAGTCAGCGGGTGCTCAGCCACTCGTGGAGAGGAACAAAATGCCTGCGTGAGACCAAATTCGTCTAAAACCTGTGCGTGAGGAACCAACAGACCCAAAATCGTGGTGAGTGAGTGAACAAAACAGGGAGGAGTGCGTGAGGGTGAAGAATGGGCAACGTGGGTGGAGTGAGCAAGTGGGTAAGGCTGACAACCTGCCACAACCACCACCACTTCAGCAATACCTCCTCCAACCACCAACTGAAGCATTAAAGAGGTTGACAAGGTTGGATGAGACAAAAAGGGTGACAAACAACAAAGATGGTGAAACACAAGGTAATAAAACATGAGTTTTTCCCCATAACCCAAGGTTTGACATCCCCCTCCCCTTATCCTTTGGAATCATGCCCTTTTCATTCAACGTTGCACTGCCGTAGCTGGTTGTGGTTTATTTTAATTGATGTGCGGGTTTACATGATGCCGAATTATAATGTGCCTTATAGCACGAGATGCCACCGGCAATTATCCCCTTTGCCGAAACATACACAACAAAATCGATGGTGGGGCCTTTGCCTTGAGCTCCTCACCACGATTAATTACAATATATACTGTAATTAATCGACCCCGTTTGCATGATGTATATATTGTAATTAATCGTGGTGAGGAGCTCAAGGCAAAGGCCCCACCATCGATTTTGTTGTGTATGTTTCGGCAAAGGGGATAATTGCCGGTGGCATCTCGTGCTATAAGGCACATTATAATTCGGCATCATGTAAACCCGCACATCAATTAAAATAAACCACAACCAGCTACGGCAGTGCAACGTTGAATGAAAAGGGCATGATTCCAAAGGATAAGGGGAGGGGGATGTCAAACCTTGGGTTATGGGGAAAAACTCATGTTTTATTACCTTGTGTTTCACCATCTTTGTTGTTTGTCACCCTTTTTGTCTCGTCCAACCTTGTCAACCTCTTTAATGCTTCAGTTGGTGGTTGGAGGAGTTATTGCTAAAGTGGTGGTGGTTGTGGCAGGTTGTCAGCCTTACCCACTTGCTCACTCCACCCACGTTGCCCATTCTTCACCCTCACGCACTCCTCCCTGTTTTGTTCACTCACTCACCACGATTTTGGGTCTGTTGGTTCCTCACGCACAGGTTTTGGACGAATTTGGTCTCACGCAGGCATTTTGTTCCTCTCCACGAGTGGCTGAGCACCCGCTGACTGCAAATTCGCGTCCTCTCCATTGCTATGCATTCTCACGAAGAGGGATTGCTTCCCGTTTTTGTCTTCTCCACGTTTTTTGGTTGGCCATAGTGCCCAATTCGTAGTGAGCCATTTTTTTTCCTGCTGTGGTCTGCGTCTGAATTTCCCATGGCTGCTGGCTGAGTTTTCCGTATTGTGGACAAGGGATTGTTTCCATCATCCATTGGGAGTTGTGGCTGCTGAGGTACCCTGGTTTGGGTTGCAGCTGAGTTGTTTTGGCCACGTTAGGGCCAAAACCCACTCTGAGTTGCCTTGTAGGCCGGAGTGGTGTCTCACCTTTTGTTTGGGGACTGTCACTGGTTGTTATGACTTCTTCACGGAGCTGTGAAGGGATTGTTTGGCTGCTGGTATGCAGTGGTTGAACCTTGGATTGTGCTGGCTTGGCTTGTCTGTTGAAAGCCTGTGAAACCCAGCTGTGTTAGTTGCTATTTTGTGTCCCCTTAGCTATGTATAAGCCTGCAATTGACCCTTATTCCGGAGGAATCATGCCCAGCTCGGGGGTGGCAGCGTTGCTGAGAGATTGATGAGCAAGCTAGCCTATGGTTGGGTGGAACGTTGCAGCGACGTAGCTGGTTGCGGGTGAATTCTTCATTAACAGATAAGTGCTGCCAGTCTATCTCTGCAATTATAACAATTGTATATGGAATTATGATGAACATGTGATTGCTGGAATGTGTGTTTGCTTCCGCTGTATGAATGAAGATAAATGCATCTGTGTATGCTTAATTCCAGCATTGATTTCATTTGATTTCTGTTTATGTTCATTGGGCATTTTTCCCGGTTGTGTTGGTCGCGTCCTCTTCACCGGTTGAGGGACGGGGACGTGACATGGTCCTCATAATTACTTTTCAAATTCTACAACTCAGATTGATGGTGTTCACTAGCATGAGATTGCTCTTATTTGAGATTTTGTAATTCTTGTTCTTTTGCCTCATTTTATTTATTTAGTGAAGCCACTGAGTCATAATTTTCCCCTAGAAAGGATCCCATGGAAGTAGCTATCTCAAGATATTCTTTCCTCACATCAGTGGAGGATATTTTTCGTATCAACTAATTAGGGGCAGTTCCCTGTACCAAAGTCCCTTGCCCGGTTCTCTTAGAACCCTTGTTTACTGCATCCTTTTTAGAACTGCTCCAAAAATATTCCCCAAGGGAAACCACTACATCATCCCCAAAATCTATCGTCTCCTCCTTAGTGTTAGCCAAAAATACGCACCTCCTGTGGACATGAGATGGTTCCCTAGTCTGAATGGTTCAGATCTAGAACAAAACACAAACACCAAATGTTAAACTTCCCCTAGATCTGGTTAATCACTTGAATGAAATGCCATGACACTTCTATCAAATTTTGTCCTCGGTATCCTCGCGGAAGAACTTGTAAAATATGGAAAACAACAAGAGAAACATGATAACATACAATATAATCAACTATATTCATGTTCGTGACCAAGGAATCAAGAAATACATACATATGAAATAGTAAATATGGGAAAGAAAATACATTTTTTATTAGAAATGATTGGAGAGACTATAAATTTTATGCTTTGGTGTTGAGAGTTCCTTCCAATGGATCCTTGCCTCTAACTTCACCTTACCTCCAATAGCTCAAGAATTATTTTGACAGAGTTTGGGTATGCAACACAATTCTTACTCCTTTCTCCCATGGGGAATGAGCCAGTATTTAAAGGCATAGGAGGATAGGTATGGTTGAGGATCTCATGGGTGAGGTGGAGATAAGATCTAACAAGGGAGGATATCGAGCTCCAGCTAGTTCCTAAACCATAGGGATGAGTCTCCATGAAGGAAAGCTTCAAGAAGCCTCTCAAAACTTCTCTTTTTTCCTCGAAAAATATAGCATCACTCCTTTAATGAAGCAGACATGTGGTGTTAAGGGGGTAATGCTTCTTGTAATAAGGATAAAGGTGGTGGCACTAATATTTACTCATGTATCAGGAGCATTTCTGACTTGGGTAATGCTTTTTTTCAATGGAAGAGGAGAGTTACCAGCTCAAAACAAGGAGAAATTGCAAGGGGATAATTTGAACCTTCATTTCTCTAGGGAAAACTTTGAGGGATTGGAGCAGACAAGGGAATATCTATATCATAACATGAGGGTGACTAGATTTAGGTGTGACATTATGCCCCACAAAGTATGATGTCTAGAGAGAGACGATATTCATAATACTTTGATAGAAGAAGGTGTAGTCCTAAGGAAAAGGTCCAATGGTCGAAACTTCTCAAACATCACAAACATTCTGCAGCACATTTTGATACATGTCCCAAATGACTCACAACATGGATAACGACCAATACAACGCAGATCCATGTGAGATACAAAAAATCATGGATACCAAAATACAGTGTATATCCATGTGAAGAAGACTCAAATTTAGACATAGCTCCCAGACATACAATGTAGATCTATGTCTTTTAGATGAAAATATGAGCATAGCCACAGACATACAAATGTGGATCCATTCTAGGACTCATACAAAATACTCCATCGCAACTTGGGGAAAGCAATGAGCGCTTAAAAAATACCCAGGGTCTTCCTCTCATCTTCCACAAAGTATGATTCTATCCATGTGATTACAATGTCTTGATGTCGAACATGGTAGAAACAACTTGACTACTGGTTAATGATGAAAACTGTTAACATGTGCGAGGGAGATCACCATTAATGTCAATGATTCCCAAGGTACCCTAGTACAATATCCTGAGTGTGAATAAATGATCTCATGTTGAACACTCAGTTGAATCTTTCGATCAAAGGTCAATGATGTGAACCTATGTCGAGAGCGAGAGAATCTGTCATTAAGGAATACAGAACTCAAGGTACTAAAAATGTTTCTAAGACTAATTCATGGATGATGAGCTGAAGTCGAAAGGAATAGTCTCATCGAAGGAGGGACATGATGAATCCCACAGCAATGACACCGAACTCGGAACAAAGTTCTAGAATGTTGAGTATGATGTAACCATAAGACTGACTCAAAAGTAACTGACACAAAAAATTATTTTGACTCCAGGTGTAAAATCTCAAAATAGTTTCCCTTTTGAACATAAGGCAAAACGACCGAAGACTTGGCAGCATTGACTTGATAAGGTGGAACAAAATGGGATAATGGACAATGCATTCTTTGAAAGACTCAAATGAGTCACATGACTCATGAAAGTGGATCGAATCAGAGACAAGCTGAATACCCAATTGACTTAATGAAATACAGACAAGTGCCATGTTCAAAGGTGACTAATAACTTCCATTATTTCAAAATGTTTTCTCTTTCCCTTAATTTCCCCATCATGATTGATGAGTGCCTCTTTGCTTTTAACAAGATGGAAGAGGGTAACAAAAGCTCGATATAGCTTGTCCTTCAGACAAGTCCAAACTCATATGTTTTACGAACTTGAGAAAGGATGGGTTCATTTCCAAAAATGGGTCATTCAATGTTTAATTTAACGAGTCTAATGAAAGAAAACTCGATGTAGTTCATGTTCAGAGAGTCTGGACAAACTAAAGAAGACTTTGAAGGGTCCCTTTTTGTACATTTTAGTCTCTACACAACAGGATTTGAACCTGAAATCCAACGTCATCCAACATTTCATACGGATGTGTCGGAGAACAATCATTGAGAAGAACGACGATCAAGAAAGTTTAATAGTGCTATCGAATATCCGGCACATCAAGCGTCGAATATTCGACTCACCGGAGTGTCGAATATCGGACGGTATAGTGTCAAATATCTGACAGTATGTCGACCCAAAAGTGTCGAATATCCGACCCGAGAGTGTCGGTTTTTTGACCCATTAGTGTCGGATATCTGATGTTATGTGTGGGTTTTTTTTTTAAATATTGTAAGGTTTGAAAGATTTGAAATTTTTGGTCCCATATTTTCAACAGTAACTATGTTCAAGGTGTCGAATATCCGATGCTGAGCCATTATAAATACAATTTTTTTTAAACATTTCAACATGTTTTTTGTAGAAGCGACGGATGATTTGCGAAATTATTTGTTCCTCGATGGACGATTTGCAAAAATTATTTGTTCCTCGATGGACATTTTCAAGAATTGTTTTATTCTTCAACGGGCGGTTGTGGGAAATTTTTTTTTCTTTGACAGACAGTTTGTCGGGATTTTTTTTATTCTTCGACTTCTCTCCATTTGACAAAATGTCGATGCATGGAACTTGACGTGGAACTTGATTTTTTAAGATAACCGGTTATATTCATTCATGAAGTTTGTGACAAAATGTCAAATAGAAATATTCCGGATCCAAATGAAGACAACCGACAATTGCTTTCTAGACTATGGGATGCATCGAAACGAAGGGGTGATGGCAAATGTTATTGTCCATGTACTCAATGTAGGGGATTTAAGAGGAGAAGAATATTGATCTCAACAACCACAAAACATTGCAGGGAACATGGACACATTGAGGGGGGGAACGAATATCGTCCAGTTGTAGGTTTAGCATTATAAAGTTTATTATATTCTTTGTTTTGGTAATTGTATGTATTATTTTTATTTTTCATATCTTAATGTATATCTATTGATGTTTCCATGTATTTATATTGAAGGAAAGACACCCTACAACATATCGTCTAGAGGAAGTGCTTTCAGAACAAGTTCAGGATTAGGATCATGGAGCGTGTATGTTTAATGGAGAACAAGTGAATGATCATATTGAACAAGATGATCATATCAATAATGTAATTGAATATGATGGTACAAATACATTGATCCATGATTCATTTAATGTTAGAATGGATGATGACAATGGCGTTGATAATGGAAATGTTGATGAATTTGATGATGTTCATGATATACCTCTTCTCGATAAGGCATATGAACTCCTTTATGAAGGCTCCAAAACAAATCTTCTCTTTGATGTATTGTTGATAATGAACTTGAAGGTTATGAATGGTCTTTCAAACATTGCAATCACACAGATGCTAAGGTATGTAAAATAATCCATCACATATATAGGATCATGATAATGTTTATGTGTATTCCTCTAATAATTGTATTGTTAACTCACTATTGATCATCGTACGGATGAAGCATGTTTTGTTAATATTATTTATTTATTACATTAACTATTTTTTATTTTTTTGTAGCTTGATAGCTGATTTTGTGTTACCACCATCAAATATTTTACCTTGCACATATTGAGATTTATCTTCCATCATGAAAGAGATTGGAATGCATTATGAAGCAATTTATGCATGCCCCGATGACCATGTTACATATTATAATCAGCATGAATTTGCAACAGAATGTCCAAAATGTCATGTAAGTAGATATCGTACAGATAAAGTAACAAAAAAGGTGCCTCAGAAGGTTCTTCGTTATATTCCCATCA
This sequence comes from Pseudotsuga menziesii, assembly GCA_001517045.1. Lineage (NCBI taxonomy): Eukaryota > Viridiplantae > Streptophyta > Pinopsida > Pinales > Pinaceae > Pseudotsuga > Pseudotsuga menziesii. The sequence continues at coordinate 256,026 of LPNX010406557.1, forward strand.
TTTTATGTTTGCAATGACTGTTCAGGTGCAAAAACATAGTGCAATTTATGGATTATCATGCCAGGAACAAAAGTCAAGATGATGTTATCCAAATTCCTGCAGATGGTTCTACTTTTAGAGATATGGAGGAAAAGTGGCCTCACTTTAAAGAAGAACCACTTAATCTTAGGATTTATTTGGGAACATATGGTGTTAATCCATTTTCACAGATGAAATCCATTTACACGGTGTGGCCTATTTTTGTTATCAACAATAACATTCCTCCATGGTTGTCAATAAAGAGGGAGCACATAATGATGTCAATGATTATTCCAGGTTTTTTTTGTCTACAACTATTTTATTTATAATGTAGTTGTGGCATATCATTTGTCGTATTATGTTTCCTAATTTCATATATATATCTATTATTTTACTCTTGTGCATGGTTTATATATCTTAATGGTTCTCATAATGATATATTTTATATGTACTTCAAATCAATCAGGTAAGTTCCAAGTCAAAGATATGAATGTATACATCGAACCTCTTATAGATGAGCTACTGAAGTTATGAAATGGCATCACTATGTATGATGTATCTAGACCAATACGACAAAGGCAATTTCAATTCCATGCAATGGTTGTATCGACAATACACGATGCCCCAGGGTTAACTTCATTTTGTGGTTTGTAATTTTAAGTTCCACTTTAATTGCATTTAATTATATGGAGTAGTTAGAATAGTTTATATATGAATATATTTGACATAGATATTCCATATCTAATATTGTAGGTCTTCAAACAAAGGGTAAATTTGCATGTCTAGTTTGTGGTCCTAATATAAAATCTCGGCGTTCAAAAAGCTTAAGAAAGGAGGTGTTTGATGAGTATAGGAATTTCCTCTCTAAGAATCACAGGTATAGAACAATTGAAAAAATTATTTTCAATGGGAAGCAGGAGACTGCATTAAAACCATGGAGAATGACACCTCACCTTTGGAAGATGCAATACAATATAAATTGTCATCATGGTCATATGGATCATCGTATATGAATTGTTATGTATTTTAATTTTTATTGTGAGTTGTTTACTGTAGTGGCCATATTAGATTTATGACATAATTTATTTATAAACTAATATTCATGATGTCCATCGTGATCATGAAGGCATTAATGGGATTCCACTAGGAATGAAAAGTTATCCTATTCAATTCAGCAGGTTGCCCTACTATGAGCACCTACGAATTGCTCATTTGTTTGATACAATGCATATTGGAAAGAATGTTACTGAAACCTTATGGCAACTACTGGAGCTACGGAGGGAGAAAGATAAAGTTGTGAAATCTTGCAAAGACATTCAAGAAAGCAACCATGCAATGAAATACGTCATTCAATTTCATACCAATGGAGAACAAGTTAATATCAAATCAATTCCATAGATGTTTACGGAGCAACAAAGCAATGTTGTCAAAGAAGTAATGCGGAAAATTAAATTTCCCACTGGATTTTGTGCGAACTTGAAGAATATCATAACCAAAAAAAGCGATTTTGCGGGGGTCAAAACATATGATTGGCATGTCTTCATCAAGGTAATTATTATTGTTATCTCCATATATTATTTATTTTCATTTTACAGGGTATATTTTTTTTCTTGTTTGTATATTCTTTGTTTAATAAATGGCATGGTTTGTATATCGATATAGCATGTTCTACCTTTCTTTCTCCCAGAAAACTTCGACAACAATGTCAAACAAGTTATATATAATCTTGGTAAATACATGAGGTAACTAGCGATTACTTGCATGTGCTTAGTGTTTCTTTAATTCTCCGTATAATTTATATTTGTTTTTTTGTGCACTATTTCAGCATATATTGTAATTTAATATTTATTTTTGTTAAATATCGTTATTGGTTTGCGTCACTTGTAGATGGTTGAAATCTAAAGAAATACATAAAGAAGATATAAAGTATTGGAGGAGAGAAATCCCTTGTCTCATGTGTGAAATGCAGAAGCATCTACCATTGGCATTTTTCAATGCATAGAAACACTACCTCATACACCAAGTTGAGGAGATTGAGTTGTGTGGACCTATGCACTCAAGGTCCATGTGGATGGTTGAGAGGCACTTGAAATTTATGAAGGGTTTGGTGAGACAACGAGCACATGCCAAGGGTTCTATGATGGAAGGATATGCGGTATACCAAAACATGTTGTATGTTAGTGAATATCTTCCTATTTTAGCGTCAAAGCTCAATTTACTTCGCATTTGTGATCTGGACTCCAATAACAAATTTGAAGGGGAGCAATTGAAGGGGAAAGGTAGATTGAGGAAGCTGAAAGGTAATTATTAGCTAGTGGATGTTTATTATATCGTTCATATTCTAATTGTATTTTCTAGTTATAATTGCTTCAATTAGGAGAATATACTTTGTTTAGTAGATTTACACCTTTCTTTCATTTTAATGGTTATTGTCATTAAACAGTTGGTCGAGAATGGGATGCAATTCATTTATACATTGCAAACAATCTTGACTGGATGAAGGTATGGATTGAATGATGCGAACAATCGGGTCATGGAATATCATGGGAAGGTGTGGCTTCATTGGTAAAAGCAGCACAACACAATGGAGATAGAAATATAACAGAAAGGGAAATCAATTTGGCATATGGTGTAAAAGATAAAATGGAAAGCATATAATTAATCAATCCCTCTAAATATTTTATTTTGAAAATTACATTTTAACGTACATATTCTTGTTTTCCATGTATTGCTGCATAAGGACTGAATGGTTGTGTAATCTTTTCATGTATTTCTTATTGCAGGTAAAACACCATTAGTCTATGGTCTGCAATGGAGGTAGATATCGGATCAAAAAATTGGATGAAACAAAGAAAACATCCGATTCTGGGATATATGTTGTCTTTGAGGTTACCAATGTTTCATCTAGAAATGACAGACATCCAAAATTCTCATAAAATCGATACTATGGGTATTTGGAAGATATTATACAGTGTGACTTTAAATCCTTTAAGGTAGTTCTATTCATTGTCAAATGGTACAAGTTACGATTGAATCAACGTGATCCCAATAGAACTATTATTGAAAATGATAATGGATTTACCATAGTAAACACAAGGTTGTTTGAGCTAGGAATAGAGCCCTATGTTCTTCCAAGCCAATGTGAACAAGTATTTTACTCATAGGTTCTATGTAAAGCAAGCTAGTCATTTGTTGTGAGACACGATCCAAGGGGAAGGCTAGTAAAGTATAACCTAGACGATGATAATGAAGAGGGTTCTCTAGAAGAAGGATATGATGATGTAGATCATGATCAACATGAGTTAGGTGATGATGATGATCTAGCAAAATATGTACTCCAAGAAATAGTTGAATCTGATGATGTAGCAAACAATTCCGATGAAATTTATACTGATGATGACACAATGACCATAACTGATGATGATGACGATGATGATATGGCCAACCCTTACAATGTTGACTCTAGATCTGATGATACATATGATGACTTGGATGAAGAAGATGATGACATGGATGAAGAAGATGATGAAATATAATTAATGAAAGGTAAATATTTAATTAGACCTATTATTTTATCTTATTTTTTTAAAGAGTTACTAACCCCATCACCATCACCATCATCATCATCATCTTCATCGTCGTCTTCATCATTAGATATCTTCATCTTCATCATCATCTTCATGATCATCATCGTCATCATCACCGTCATCTTCATCTTCATCTTCATCATCGTCATCTTCATCATCATAACCGTCAATATCAACATCATCATCATAATCACCCTCATCATCATCTTCATCGTCATCGTTGTCATCATCCTCGTCTTCATCATCATGACCATAATCATCATTGTCATCCTCATCAACATAATCATCACCAACATCATCATCTTCATCATAATTGATGAAGTTGACATTCTTATCCTCATGATCATTGTCATCATCATTATCATTGTCATTGTCGTCATCAAAATCATAATTATCATCATCATCGTCGTCGTCGTCGTCATCATCATCATCATCATCGTCGTCTTCATCATCGTTGTCATCATCATCATCATCATCATCATCTTCATCACCATCATCATCATTAAAATTAAACCTAGATCAAATTAATTACTTCATATCATCGTCATCAACGTCTATAGCATCGTCATTGTCTTCATCATCGTCAACGATGAAATATAATGAAAGGTAAATATTTAATTAGACCTATTATTTTATCTTATTTCTTCTTACAAAGAGTTACGGACATCATCATCATCATCATGTGGATCATCATCATCATCATCCTTACCATCCTCATCACCATCATCACCATCATCATCATCATCATCATCATATTCATCATATATAATCATCATCATCATCATCATCATAATCATCATTATCATCATAATCACCCTCATCATCATCTTCATCATCGTCGTCGTCATCGTTGTCATCTTCATCATCATGACCATCATCATCATCATCGTCATCCTCATCAACATAATCATCACCAACATCATCATATTCATCATAATCGATGAAGATGACATCGTTATCCTCATGATCATTGTCATCACCATTATCATTGTCATCGTCATCATCAAAATCATAATTATCATCATCGTCATCGTCATCAAAATCATAATTATCAGCATCATATTCATCATCGTCATCATAATCATCTTCATCGTCATCGTCATCATCATCATCATCTTCATCGCCATCATCATCATCATCATCTTCATCGCCATCATCATCATTAAAATTAAACCCAGATCAAATTAATTACTTCATATCATCGTCATCGTCATCTGTAGCATCGCCATCGTCTTCATCATCGTCATTGTCATCGTCAATGATGAAATATAATAAAAGATGAATATTTAATTAGACCTATTCTTTTATCTTATTTATTTTTAAAAAGAGTTACGGACATCATCATCATCATGTGGATCATCATCGTCATCATCCTCACCATCCTCATCACTATCATCATCATCATCATCATCATCATCATCTTCATCATATATAATCATCATCATCATCATCATCATCTTCATCATATATAATCACCATCATCATAATCATCATCAACATAATCACCCTCGTCATCATCTTCATCATCATCATGGTCATCATCGTCGTCTTCATCATCATGATCATCCTCATCAACATAATCATCACCAACATCATCATCTTCATGATAATCGATGAAGATGACATCGTTATCCTCATGATCATTGTCATCATCATTATCATTGTCATAGTTCTCATCAAAATCATAATTATCATCATTGTCGTCTTCATCAAAATCATAATTATCATCATCATCTTCATCATCGTCATCATCATCGTCATCATCATCATCATCTTCATCATCGTCGTCATCATCCTCATCCTCATCATCATCTTCATTGACATCATCATAATCATCATCGTCGTCGTCGTCTTCATCTTCATCACCGTCATCATCATTAACATCATCATCATCATCATCATCATTTCTTTTTAAAAGGAGTTATGGACATCATCATCATCATCATATTTATTTTTAAAAAGAGTTACAGACATCATCATCATCAACATATACATCACCAACAACATCATCTTCATCATAATCGATGAAGATGGCATCGTTATCCTCATGATCATTGTCGTCATCATCATCATTAACATCGTCATCATCGAAGTCATAATTATCAGCATCATCATCGTCGTCATCATAATCATCGTCATCATTATCATCTTCATCATCGTCGCCATCATCATCATAGTGTGAAGATTAGTGTTTTAAATTTTTTATTAATATTTTAGTTATAAATATTTTTAGCATATAAATATTTTAAAAAATTAAATTAATATATATATATATATATATATATATTAAAAAATTAATTTCTTTCTTAATCTAAATTTTTATTAATTTGAATGTTGTAAAATTGAGTTAATTATATTGCCAAATACTATAAATAAATATCAATTTAAAGTGATTTCTACCTAAACCTTTATCATTTGATAATGCACATAAGCTACATTGTAGTTAGTAACACACATGGTTTTCTTTTGACATGATATTTGCTAATAAAAATAAAGTGAATATAGCTATAAATATTTATTTTATTTATATTTGAAATATTTTTCCATAAAATATTTTATATGAAATTTTAAAATTTATCATTTTATTTTTGTTTTGAATGTTTTAAGTTTATTTTAAAAAAGTATTTAATTTAAATAATATATTTTTATAGAATGTAGTTAGCAAACTTGATGTCCAAAATGTTTACTTAGTTTATTGCTATAATAAAAAGATTAGATTTTAGATTTTGTAGATAACTTTTATGTTTCCAAATTCAATATGAAGAATGGAGTAAACATGGAAAGATTTTAAGAATGTAGAACATAACATTCATGTTTTTTTTAATCTTTTACATACCTTATGGCTCACGAAAAGATATTAGATTCCAAATTTTTAATATATCTTTGATCTTACCACAACTTTAAAGTTTGGTGACAAACATAAAAATCATTTTAGATATTTAGACTTTGTTAAATTGCCACAACAATGGCTTCTTAAGTTGTTTAAATGTTGTCATTCCACCCACAAAAGTTTGACTCTCCTAATTATTGTCATTCCACACACATAAGCTTGAGTCTCCTCAATAGCATATTTGTTCCTTATAGCTATTAAATGAGATATATGTCAAGGTTCTTAGTAAAAGTGTATGTGATAATAAATCATTGTTCTCTTCTTTCTTTTATTAGGAAATTTTGACATTTTTTTATGATGGTGATGACAATGATGACGACAATGTTACCATATTGGTCTATCATGTTTTTTTATATTGAATCCAAGCTCAAAAAGGGCACAAATAAGATTATAATTATTATAAAATAATTGGGCCCTTTTTAATTTTGAAATTGATTTAAAAAGAAAATTGACAAGCCATGCATGCTTTCAAAATCATCATCCTCATGGTCATTGTCATCATCGTCATCATTGTCATCATCGTCATCAAAATCATAATTATCATCATCATTGTTGTCATCGTCATCATCCTCACCATCCTCATATCATCATCATCAACATCATCATCAACGTCATCGTCTTCATCATCGTCTTCATCATCTTCATCATCATCGTTGTCACCATCACACATCATTATCATCATCATCACACATCATCATCTTCATCACACATCGTCGTCGTCGTCATCATCATCATCCATATCATCGTCATTGTCTTCATCATCATCGTTGTCGTCGTCAACGATGAAATATAATGAAAGGTAAATATTTAATTAGACCTATTCTTTTATCTTATTTCGTTCTAAAAAGAGTTACTAACATCATCATCATCATCATCATCATCATCATCATTATCGTCATCATCTAGTTCATCATCATCATCATCCTCACCATCCTCATCATCATCATGAACATCATCATCATCATCATCATCATCATCATCATCATCATCATCATCATCATCTTCATCATCATCAACATCATCTTCATCATCATCTTCATCATCATCATCATATTCATCATAATCAACATCATCGTCATCATCAACATCCTCATCCATCAACATCATCATCATCCATCATCATCATTTTCGTCATAGTCGTCATCATCAGAAACATCATTGTCGCCGTCAAAAGCATCATCAACGTCATCATTATCATCATCATCAACATCGTTAGCATTTTCATCATTTCATATGATATCAATATGGTCATCATCACCACCACCATCATCATCATCATCATCATTGTCGTCATCTTCATCATCATCGTCTTCGTCTTCATCATCATCATCATCTTCATCCTCATCATCAGCATCCTCATCTTCATCATCATCATCATCATCATCATAATGATCAGCATCATGGATAACATCATGATCATCATCGACATCATCATCATCAACAACATCATCATCATCAGTGACATCCTCATCCTCATCATCATAGATTCACTGCACACATAAAGCCTCACATATATACACCCCCCTCTTTGTATATATAAAAAAATAAAACATAGAGTATATATATAAATAAATAAAATAAAGTATAAATAAATAAAGAAAATAAAACATAATACAGTATATATAAATAATTATAAAACAATAATTTTAAATACATATATATAAATAAATAAACAAAAACATAAAACAATAAAAAAAACTAACAGTCGCACTATTTTCATTTCAGCTTCACGAGTAAGCTTCTTCCTCTGTGCATCTCATCAGGTGTTTGTCCTTCAGTGATCAGTGATGTTCTAAGCAACTTGGCCGAAGAATAATATCAATGGGAGCAACAATTTGGATAGTGGGAGCAACGATTTGGACCCACGAAGACTAAGGAGAGTGGATTGTGGTTTTGTAGTGGACAAGGAGGCCAATTGTCAGTCGAGACAATGCATCCCAAAATTGTGAGTATCGTGCCCTAATTCATGTCTATTTTAAAAATTTTAAGATAGTTCTGCAAATCTCCAAGGTTTCTTAGCCAATAGAGGAAAGGCAGAGGCTATTAAAGTAGGTTACCCTCATTGATCAACACTTAAAGTTTGACTCTCCTAATTGTTTTCATTCCACCCAAAATAGAGTTAATAAGGATAAAAATAGAGTTGCATTTGACAGTTTCATTTGACCCGCATTTGACCCATATTGGATGATATGGATTCTGAAGTCTGGCCAGTCTGAGCGTTACAATTAGTGGACGAACCCACCACATTTTGGTTCACGTTCAAACTAGTTTGGTTGTTTTTATTTGAGTTATCTCAACAACTGGTTCCCAAATAAGCTATTAAGCTGACCCCACCAAAATGATATGCTTAAGGGAGGTTTAGAGAAGGATTCGAGTTCCCCCATAGCCATGATAGATAGAGTTTTTATGCTCACATGTATGCTCGGCCTGGTGGAGAAGGATGAAAATCGGTCATTGCCCCGAGTAGGATTTCTAAGCCCTATTTTGTTATAAGAAAGAAAATCAAACCTAACCCCTAGATCATTCAAGATCATTATAAAAGTCCTAGGTTAGAAAGAAACTCGAACCTAACCGAGTATTTTCCAAATTGTAGTGACAATAGGGGTTTTCCAGAATTCTGCCAAATGTTATGGATTTCTTCTTTAAGGTGTTTTATTATAGAAACCTTATATTAGAAAGCAACTCGAACCTAACCTAGTAATTCCCAAGTTCTAAACACCATGAGAGCTTGGACTATACAATATATTTTCATTAAGTGATTGAATGAAGTAAACCACTTACAATAACTATTTTTTCAAAATATTAATTTTTTTTCTACATACCTGTAAATATCATCATCAAACAAAACTGTCCACATGAACTATATCTCACAAAAGATAACAAGTGTTCATCCAAGCAATGGTGAATATTCATGGTATTATTTTTCACAAGTTTTCCATGTTGCAACTTAATGAAAAATAATACCACGAATCATCACTGTTATTAGCCAACACTTATTAGCTATTTCAGAGTTAGTGAATTCAAAGTGGCTAAGTCAATGCAAAAAAGAAAGGTAATAAGTTTGACTAAATAAACTATTTTGATAATTGTACCTTTTTAACTAAATAAACTAATTTGATAATTGTACCTTATCAACCATGTATACTATTTACTAATGTATAATATATAATATTTATTAATGTTGTCTAATGTTTACTCATGTTTAATGTATAATGTTTATTAATAAACATTAATTAATGTCAAATGTTATTAATACATATGGAATGTGAAATGTTTCATGCCTAATGTTATTAATGTCTAATCACTAATAAAGCCAATTATTTACACATAGCTAAATTAATAAAAATTCACCAACCATTTAGCAAAATCATCACCAGCAAAACTATGAGGAAGGAGTGCATCACCCATTCTGGAGAAGAACAATTCGCTAGGGAACAAAAGGAGGTCAAAAAATTTTCATGTACCTTGCCATATCATCGAAGGACCTATACTATCCTTCCTAGCAAGTCTCAGCTTCATCGACAACATATTGAATCCAAAACGTGAAGAAAAACATTGGAGAGTGTGTTTTTCCGCAGTTGGTGGTCAACTACTGTAGAGAAGCACTACATCTTCCACTACATGCATGGCTTGCATGCCTCACATATCTTGACGTACTATCAAAATTATTATTATTGGTATGTGTACCTTCTCTCACTGGTAGTCTTCTTCCTATTTATTCTCCAAAACAACTATATTATAGGGCCTTTTGGTATGACATTGTTTTGCATGCAACTTTTATTTTTTCAATCTAGCATAACTAAAGCACCAAACCTACAAACATACTATCAAAACAATAGAATATCAATTTGGGATACTATATTTTTCCATTCGGCGATCCAGTACCTTTTGTAATACCTTCAACCCTTCAAAAGATAGGGGATAAGAGAAGGTAGTTGTGGTACCTAACAAGGAGAACCTAGATAATGCCTATAAACGAGTCATTAATGGTGATGATACAAAATAGTGTGACCTTTGAATTGATTCAATAGACTATAAATAGTAAAGAATCCCTACTCTAGAAATATCATTTCACGAAATAAAACACACCATAATCCACGTGTAATTTGATAAATAAATGGAAATAACTATCAATGGGCAATAATAATAATAATAATAATAATAATAATAATAATAATATACCCATAGATCTTAGTTTAGGGATGTATTGAGGTTTATACCACATATTTGATAGTGTATGCATCCAATACTTTCTCATTACTTGATCACTAATATCAATTGATATACCATCACTCGTATTGGTAACTCCATTTTTTTCACATTTCTAGCAACCTACAAATTCCAAACTCTTTATTTTCATGGAGTTTTTGTGAGGTTATGGGTGCAAAAATATTGGATATTGACATCCTAAGGTTGATATTTGTACCTTCAATTTTTTACATACCATGATAGTTTAATGGTTGCTAATCCCAAGGATCCTCCTTAATTAATACCATGATAGTTTTATGGTTGCTAACCCCAAGGGTCATCAATTGGTAGACTCTCATGTGAAAGCTCACATAGGCCTCAAGATCAAATCCCATTGAGTCCCTTGGGGTTACTAGTTGATATTCCATCTAGTGATTACCACCATCCTCCATCCTCAAAACCATGGAAAAGGGGGAAATCCACATAACCCACCCTAATCCTCATGGAACATATTGAAACAACCCAATGTCCAAGTTGTAGATGGGTTGTGGAGCCCGCTACAATGAACTAGACAATCAATGTATGAACTCCAAGACTCAAAGTACTATCCATAAAAACCTAACCTCTTATGTTTCTCTTTCCTAAGAAAGAGACCCTGAGAATATGTCCATGTAAACCCTAACGTCCTTTTTGTTTTTCTTGCCTATGAAATAGATTCAAAGCATCTCTCTGTGTAAGCCCTAACCTTCTTCATATTTTTTTCCTCGCAAAGAGACTCAATGAATTCATCCATGTAACTGATCCATCGGATCTCAACTTATGTTCATTAAAATTTTTAATGAATGCGTTTAATCAATTTACTTAATTCCTGGAATAGCATTAACATCAATGGAATGCTTAGAAACAGAAATGAACAGCAAACTGAGACAGGGATGAGAAACCGAAATCGAGAATAGCAAAACTGGTAAACAGATATGGGAAAAACAAACACAGAATCAGAGAGTCACAAACAGAAGTTGATAAGGGAGTTCACCCCCTTCACTGGGATACGTCTCTGGGTCCCTCTCCAATGGGTACCGATCCAATTAATTTATTTAAGATGGTAAAAAAATGGTTCTGGAATCAACTTCAGCAACTGTAAACAGAATGCTGTACAAAGTCTTTAAGACCTCTCTTCTGGAAATTACAACTAGCCTTCGAAAAGAAAAGAAAGCTAAAATATAATAGAGAATGTCGAATTCAAAAAAAGAAATAGCATCTGGGCACTTCACAGCAACTCCCCAAGCTTCTCATAACAGAAAAATGAAGCTCTGTGCTCTAACCAATCTGAATCTCTCTCTAGAAATGTGGCCAGCATCCTCTATTTAAGCGTTTAGTGAGAGGATGAGTAACGGATTCGACTCGTCTGCTATCATCACAGCTGTTATATTCTTTATAATCATTACAACCATATGCTAAAACTGAACCATGCAATCCTTCCAAATCGCTACACAAGTGTTATGTTACCACGACGTTCCATATCCCCGAAACGTTGCAACTAACTCCACGCGCATATGTTGACTCACAACACGTTGCAATGAACACCACGCACATGTTCTTGCAACTGGGCTATGCCACATGTACGTAACCATTTGATGCCACTACTAACTTCACAAATGTTGTAGCATATGAGGACTTCTCCATATTCCCGATCCGCTGTCGTAGCATACCAATGTCGCAGCATATGAGGACTTTGCCATATTCCCGATCCGTTGTTGCAGCATATGAGGTCTTCGCCATATACCCGATCCGCTGTCGCAGCATATGAGGACTTCGCCATATACCCAATCCAATGTCGTAGCATATGAATAACCTCCATGAACCATTCGATGTTCCACTTGACAGTGCGCAAGATCGCCAGAACGCTGCCAAGTAACTGCGCGAGCATGCTACCACTGCGCAGCCCATGTGATAACTGCGTGCCATGCGATAACTGCGCAGGGTTTGATAACTGTACACCATGTGATAACTGGGTGGGCTGTGCCACAAATGTTAAGGTATGGTCGCATATAATGTTTAGCATATGAGTTAAAACCATATATTAATAACTATTGTACCATATTGGATCAGTGTAATTTTTGAAGATGAATAATCCACCAGATCATTCCTCCCCATTGAAGAGATTTTGGACCACCAAAAGCCTGAATCATTCTACAAGTAAGTGAGGGTACAGCTCCCTCACTTTTCCAATCTCCATCCATCTTGCTTTGCTAGGATGCATGCCTTTAAGCCCCACTCGAAGGTACTCAACATTCCCCCTTCATGAAATCCTTACATTTCTGTCAAGAATAACATCATCCTGCAACTCTTTCATGTATTCAGGTGCCAAATCATCAATTGAAGGAATCTGTATGTTAGTTTCCTCATCCATGATCATAGGAGGCTCATACAATTTAAGATTCTCAACATTGACAACTGAATAGATTTGCATGTATGGAGGTAAATTCAAGCAAAAAGCATTAGTACCAATCTTTTCCAGAATCTCAAAAGGACCATACCTGATAGGATTAAGCTTTTTACCTTCACCTTTCATTATTTCTTTGGTGATATGTAACCAAACTCTGTCACCAACCTGAAATTGATGGTCAACTCGATGCTTGTCATGCCTGGCTTTGTACTTTGCCTGGCTCTTCTCCAACTGTTCCTAAACTACCTGCTGCATCGCTTGGATTCTCTGAATGAATCGTAGAGCTTTATCTGCATCATGATGTCCATCCACTGCATCTTTGCCAAAAGAGAAGTCCATCGGTGTTTTTGGCAGATAACCAAAACAAGTTTCAAAAGGAGATCTTTTCATGGAAGAAAGGACTGCATGATTGTAAGCATGTTGTATATAGTGAACTTCTCATCCCAGAGTTTAGGATGTTTACTACAATATCTTCTGAGCAGCTAAATCACTGTTCTATTTACTACCTCTATTTTCCCATCGGTCTGTGGATGAAACGCTGTACTTTTCTTAAGTTTAGTATCCATAAGCTCCCATAAAGTTGACCAAAATTCTCCCAAGAACCTAGAATCCCGATCAGATACAATAGACATGGGTAGCCCAAAATGTACCCAAACATTCTGAAAGAATAGATGAGCTGTTTTTTCGGTAGTGATCTGTTTGTTACATGGCATTAAGATACACATTTTGCTGAATCTGTCCACAACAACATATAGGTAACCATGCCCTTTTCTAGCCATAGGTAGTCCTCCTACAAAGTCCATAGAAATAATTTCCCAAGGACGAGAAGAAACTGGAAGAGGTGTGTAAAAATCCAATTTCCTATTGCTAGGCTTACTCGTTGCACACATAACACAACCTATGATGTATTTAGCTACAATTTCTTGCATTTGAGGCCAATAACAATGATTCTGAAATAATGACAGTGTTTTACTTACTCCAAAATGTCCTACAATCAATGAACTATGTGCTTCTCGAATCGCATGCACTCTCTCTTTCTCTGGAATATAAAGTTTACCAAGATGATACAAGAGTTGATTATGCACATAATAGTCTTCTTCCTGTTTACCATGTATTAGTGATGCATATACTTTCTTAAAATCTTTATCTTCTGCATATTGTTCAATATAACTTTCATGTGTTAATGAACTATTTTGAAGAATGATTGAAGCATTTGTAGGAGGCCTTGATAACATGTCTGCTACCTTATCATGAATTCCCTTTTTGTACTTAATTACAAGATGAAACTGTTGCAAGAATCCCATCCATCTTAAATGCCTACTTTGCTGTACTTTAGTTTGATATTGTAAATATTGAAGTGGCTAATGATAAATATGTATGACTGTTTCTTTTCCCATGATATAATGTTTCCACTTCTTCACATTCTGTACTAAATCATACAACTCTTTTTCATAAGTTGGATAGTTACTTACCGTAGTAGAGAACGTTTCTGAATGGTAACAGACTGGCTTCCTCCCTTGCATCAAAAAGGCTCCCATGGCAAACCCGCTGGCATCAGTTTCGATCTCAAATGGCTGCTGCAAATCTGGCAACGTTAGAACTGGTGCTGTGCTAATCCTTTCCTTCAAAGTTTCGAAGGCTCTCTGATGCTTGCCTCCCCACTGGAAAATTTCTTTAACACTTGTCAACGCATGTAATGGAGCAGCAATGGAAGAAAACCCAGAAATGAATTTCCTCCAATACTGAACCGCACCCAGAAAACTTCCGACTTCAGTAACGGTGTTAAGTCGTGGCCAGTTTACAATGATAGCAACCTTGGTTGAGTCCACTAGCAGGTGGCCTCCACCAATAATATGGACCAGATATGCTAAAGAAGTTTTAGCAAATTCACATTTAGAAATTTTTACATAAATCCTCTCCTTCCTCAGTACATCTAAAACTTTCTTCACATGTACAATATGCTCTTCCCAGGTTTTGCTAAACACCAGGATATCATCTAGATATACAATTACAAAATCATCAATGAATGAACGAAAGACATCATTCATGACCCGCATGAAATTAGTAGGTGCGTTACAGAGCCCGAAAGGAATCACAAGCCATTCATACAAACCCTGTTTTGTTTTAAACACTGTTTTCTAGGCATCATTTTCAGCAACACGGATTTGATGATGCCCACTACGCAGGTCCAATTTTGAAAAGTAAGTTGCATGTTTCAACTGATCAAGCAAATCATCAATGCAAGGAAGAGGATACCTGTCTTTAATGGTGATTTTGTTAAGGGCCCTATAGTCGATGCACATCCTCCAAGACCCATCCTTCTTCGAAACCAAGACTATAGGAGAGCCACAAGGAGAAGTGCTCGGTTGGATGACCCCCTTCTCAATCAGCTCCTGAACCTGCTTCTTGATTTCCTCATTCTGCATTACAGACATCCGGTACATAGCTATGTTCGGGAGTGGCACATGTTGCTGCAAATGTATCTCATGCTGAATCTCTCTCTTCAGTGGTAACCCCTTCGGATCTTAAAACAAATCATCATACTCAGAAATGATTTCAATCAGTTCAAATTTATGCTTAGGGTCACATCCTTCAAAATATTTAGAGATCTCATCAGTTTTCACCTTAACCATCATTAACACAAAGTTCTTACTAGGATTTACCAACCTCTTCATTTGTCCTGCATAAACTATTGCTAGGTTGGTTTTTGTCTTATGTGCTCGTACAATATACTCTACACCATCTTTAAAAAGATGATACTTATTCTGCTCTCTATAAAATACTGCTTTCCGGTCATACAAATATGGACTCCCAAGTACAATTCCACAAATGTCAAGTGGTACTACATCTAGTTCTACCTCATCCATAAACTTTTCAATAATTGCAAACTTTAATACACATTTTTTTGTAACTTGCAACCGTGTATCATTAGTAACCCAACCAAGAGGATAGGGTGTTTCATGAGGCATAGTGACTAAATGCAATTTCTTAACCTCTTCTTCTGATATCAGATTTACTTATCACACCACTATCAAACAATGTATCAATCTTTGTGTGATTTGCAATGACACGAACATGAAACAGTGCACTTCTATTTTTATCATTTTGCTTAGAAGTAGATGTCAGATTTGTACTTGCACTAGAACTTGATTTTGCATCAATGGGAAGTGGGATACTTTTATTCTTACCCTAGATTCTGATAGTTGTAACCTTTGTTTCATCACCTGAGTCGGATCCCAAATATTGAATAACTGCTACAGTAGCTTTTGCTTTGTCGTTATCTTTGTTTGCTCCGTACTTCTTTGGCCTTAACTCCGGATGAAGTTTCCAACACTTAGAGACATCATGTCCCTTCTGACAATGCGAACATGTAGGATTTTCACCCTCTTTCTTAATGGTAGCCATCTTCTTTTTCCCCTTCTCTTTATCTTTGGATTTGCTGTCAAATTTAAATGATTTCTTCACAAAAGTATCATTAGCATGCTTTCCCCTGGATTCTAAATGTGTAGCTTGAACACATACATCATCCAAAGTACTGGGGTTAAACATCAACAAGGTATTTCGCAGATAAGATTGCATGCCACCAATGTACTTAAGAAGAGTTTCTTGCGTATCCAATGCAACATTCAATGCAATAGCCCTCTTTCTAAATTCATGAGTATATTCTTGAATGCTTTGTCCTTTAGCTTGTCTAAAAGTTTTTCAGCTCATTATTAATTGCTGCATGTGACCTAAAGGATAAAATTGCTTCCTTAATACTTCAATGAATTCATTCCAACCTGAAATAATTTTACCATTCTTTCGAAGATCTTGCTGAATATTTCTCTCCCACCAAGTAAGATCCATTCCACTCATTCTCAAAGTGGCCAACTGAATCCTGGAAGGGTCATCAGTAATGCCATGCACCCTGCAATATACTTCAAGCTGCTTGATCCAATTGTCTAACTTTTCAGCATCTAAATCTCCATTATAAATTGGCAATTCAAATTTCACATCCAATTTGAAATAAGGCATATTAGGACTTGCATTATTTGAATGAGAAGTATGAGATGAAGAGAAAGTTTGATTAGTTTCAGGAGGATCACCATCACCTCCTACTCCTTTACCCTTTTCTTCCTTCTTCACTTCTGCATCGTTGGATGAAGATCCTTCTTCTTTCTTCTTCCTTTCTGCTCGCTCATTGAGTATAATTTCCATCATGGCTTTCATGCTGACAAAAGCCTACAAAAACTCAGTTTCGGAAATAACAGGTTTTTCCCGTTCTGTATGTCCTTCTTCTTCCCCTCGTGGAGAAGACATGGTTCTTGAGAATGTTCTCCTTGAGCCAATTTCAGGATCTCCTTCACCACGCTTTAACCTGAACCTGGTAAGCATTCACAAACTTGCACAAGCAGTTAACCTGATCTGATACCATAACATGATCCGTCGAATCTCAACTTATGTGCATTAAAAATTTTAATGAATGCGTTTAATCAATTTACTTAATTCCTGGAATAACATTAACATCAATGGAATGCTTAGAAACAAAAATTAATAGCAAACTGAGACAAGGATGAGAAACCAAAATCGAGAACAACAAAACTGGTAAACAGATATGGGAAAAACAAACATAGAATCAGAGAGTCACAAACAGAAGTTGATAAGGGAGTTCACCCCCTTCACTGGGCTACATATCTGGGTACCAATCTAATTAATTTCTTTAATATGGTACAAAAATGGTTCTGGAATCAACTTCAGCAACTGTAAACAGAATGATGTACAAAGTCTTTAAGACCTCTCTTCTGGAAATTACAACTAGCCTTCGAAAAGCAAAGAAAGCTAAAATATAACAGAGAATGTCGACTTCAAAAAAAGAAACAACATCTAGGCACTTCACAGCAACTCCCCAAGCTTCTCATAATAGAAAAATGAAGCTCTATGCTCTAACCAATCTGAATCTCTCTCTGGAAATGTGGCCAGCATCCTCTATTTAAGCATTTAGCGAGAGGATGAGTAATGGATTTGACTCGTCTACTATCATCACAGTTGTTATCTTCTTTATTATCGTTACAACCATATGCTAAAACTGAACCATGCAATCCCGCCAAATCGCTGCACAAGCATTATGTTACCACGACATTCCATATCCCCGAAACGTTGCAACTAACTCCATGCGCATATGTTGACTCACAACACGTTGCAATGACCACCACGCACATGTGCTTGCAACTGGGCTATGCCACATGTACGTAACCATTTGATGCCACTACTAACTTCACAGATGTCGCAGCATATGAGGACTTCACCATATTCCCGATCTGCTGTCGTAGCATACCAAGGTCGCAGCATATGAGGACTTCGCTATATTCCCGATCCACTGTCGCAGCATATGAGGTCTTCGCCATATACCCGATCCGCTGTTGTAGCATATGAGGACTTCGCCATATACCCGATCCGCTATCGCAGCATATGACTAACCTCCACGAACCATTCGATGTTCCACTTGACGGTGCGCAATACAACTAGAACATTGCCAACTAACTGTGCGAGCATGATACCACTGCGTGGCCCATGCGATAACTGCGCGGGCTGAGATAAATATGCACCACGCAATAAATCGGTGGGCTGTGCCACAAATGTTAAGGGATGGTCGCATATAATGTTTAGCATATGAGTTAAAACCATAGATTAATAACTATTGTACCATATTGGATCAGTGTAATTTTTGAAGATGAATAATCCACCGGATCAGTAACCCTGTTGATGCCTGGGAAATCACAGGCGACAATAGCAAGGGATTCTCCCCAGTAAATGTTCCCAACTAGCCCGTCACTGTTTGGTATGGGGAATCCATCTGGTTTGTGGTCCGGATACCGTAGGTCAAGTAACAAAAATAAAAGGTTTTACCGAATGTGGCCCGGTCCACTGTGTATATTTTTTTGTTTTAGTTTTAAGTATGATATGCAAGTGCCTATCTAAAATGCAGATTAATAGAGAATACGAGGAGTAGTCACAATGTGATGCGCAAGTTCTTACCTCTCGTCTTAAACTCTCTTGCATCTAAATCACACACAGCAAGAATATAAAACCTAACTATCTAATTGTTCCTAGGGAGTGAGATTATCATTTAATGAGTAATGTGTTACTGTTCATGCATTAAGAGAAATCACAGGTATCTGTTCTTATTTCAAAACATATAAACATGAATAGATAGATGAACAACAAGATAGCTCATTGTTTGTGAAAACATTCATTACTTATAGTGGAAATTATCATAAAATAAACCAGAGAACATTTATACAAGAAAATAGGTTCAACAAGTTAGAATGATCTCACAATTAATGAATAAAGCTGAAAATGAAATAGTTCCCCTTCAACATCGTCCATTTGCACAACATTTGAACATTCCACCAAAGCTTTCTCCAACAGGAAAAATTGTAATTTTCTATTGCAAAACAAAATAGTTCCTCTTACAACATGTCCTCACAAGTCTAACTGGGAAAAAGTCCTTTCTCCTATCTAATTTTCCTATACTTATACTATAAGCAAACCCTTGGGATGCCCCTCGATGACCTTTGGGTTCCTCAACCATTTAATCTCACAATTTTGTCCTTTTGTGAGTGCTCATGATTTAGACAATATGTTCCATTTCATTAAAAGTTAATAGTAGTTTTATAATGAGAGACCAGCTCAATCAGTGATCAACTTTTCCTTGATCCTCTACTGCTATAAAATCCGTTGGTCCCGTTTTTCATCTTGCTTCTCTATGCTTCAGCCTCTTATTTCCTTGCTGCCTCCCTTCCGCTTTGGATTATAGATATATCTTGTTGCAGTAGTCACCCTGTCATGAACATAGCAGATTTTAGACCATCACAATAACACAAACTGCACTAATACATGCATTCTATAAAATGAACTGTAAACAGTATTAATGCATGAAAATAAAGAAAGTTAAGGCAAAATAAATCCTACAAGTTTATGCTTAAACCCCTGTTCAAAACTTAAACATATGCCCGATAGAACAAATGCTTCCTCCCAATCCATTCCACATCTGATGAAAGCATGAACCAGGACAAATTAATGACCATTCTTCAAAACACCAAAACCTCAAACTGCGTTCTTCAACTCATAAAACCTTAACATCGACCCGCGCCCACAGGAAATCTCTGCCATTCTATACAACAATGTAAAAACACCAGGAAGGCGGGAAAAAACCCCACCGATAGTACTAAGCATCGGGAGGATAACCAACTTCGGCAGGTGATCATACTACAGCATAGGGCTATTAGTTCATTAAACCGTTGCAACAGTGAAAACCATACAAATAGCGGTATCCCCGATCAACATAAAAAACATCGACGAGCGGAAGAAAAGAGGACTCCGACAGCATAGTCCTATTCAAAGCTGCAATGGTGGGAGATGAACAAACAAAGGGCTCTATGGAAATCGAGAACATCGACAAAATAAACACTAACCGCAGTCTTGGACTATGCAAACACTACGGTATCGGATGACTAGCTCAAATAGGAGCCGCAACGATGAAAATCACACGGACTAAGGGTTCCGCAAAAATATAAAACACCCACGAAAATTAAACCATCGGTGAAAAATATAACAAACAAAAACGGATGGTTAGTTCGCTCAGGAGCCGTGATGAAAAAAAGCAACCAGACTGCAGTTTTCGATCAGAGCTATAAAATTTTCCGATAGCAAAAAGAAAAAACAATAAACCCAAAATCGATGAGGATAAGCCCTAATCCATCGAAACATTTATTATTAAGCTTCCACAATGGCGGCTATTTAGAGGACTATGGATGCGATTCACAATTCAAACAACTTCCAAGAGCGAAAAGGCTGAGATAAACATCTATAAGTCAAAACTCAAATTCAAATCAGCAGCATCAGCAGGAAAAGATATTCATTCAACAATCAACCTCAAAAGATCAAACTCATAGCAGAGTCAAACAATTTCAATAAATCTAAGAAAAACAAATATTAAAGGAGGGTCCAAAAATTTTAAGAAATTTGGGAAAATGTTGCAACTACAACGATTGGCGACTACCCAGTGAACCCAGATCTCTAGACAATTTTTTTTTCAAGTAGCAGACTGTGTAACAATAAAAACCAACATGTTGAATTCTCCCAGATGTATAGATTTCCCTAAAGGCAAATATATGTACTTTTAATCATTGATGATAGTCCAATTTAGGAAATGGGAACTAAGAATTCAAAGTCAAGATAACTCTTTCGAAGCCAAGGATATGAGTTTCACTTTTTTTTTACCTCTTTCTTCGAGTAGCTTCCAGCTTAGACACCACAAGATTGTAACATAAGGTAAACAAAAATATTCATTTGTTCCTCATTCCCCTGCCATTTTGCACTTTTGCACTTCTGGAATTTTTTGTCCTTTTGAGTCCTTCTCATGCCTTTCTTTCTAAATTTTTATTCAGGCTCCTCTATCCATAGTGTCCTTTTGTGTGAGAGATGTATTTAATTTTCAGCTCATGGATAGAGAAGAACTTTTTGGCAATTTCGTACTTATATGATTCAGTGCTTTGTTTTGATAGATATTACTTTCTTAGGAGTTTTGACTCTTATTAGCCTTTTGGCTTTCAATTATCAGCATGGGATCATTTATATATAATACATTGTTTACCCTACTTCCTTTCCATGGGTCTTTTTCTATCACACCCTAGGGAATTTTTTAATGTGAAATGGATGGAGCCTCAAAATAGCATTCCAAACCTTTTGATCTTGAGCTATTTTATAGGGGTTAAGTTGGACTTCAATGTGCTCATAGCCATTTAGGAAAACTACTTAACTAGAAGAAATTCTATCAGATGAAACAATAGTACACAGTCTTATACCCAAGGATCTCAATTAATCCAGAATTCTGATGTTTTCCATGCAACTAACAGTTTGCCTCTTTTTATTGAAATGAATCAAAATCTAAACTACATCAAAACAGAAATAAAATAAATCAAAATAGACAATCAAATCAGTTTATTTATGCACAAAACCAAAAACAAAAAATTAGGAAAAATAAGATTTGAGAACCAAACCATTTATTGGTAAGTTCTCTTCCTGCCCCTGTAAGTCTTGCAATTTATAGGCCGAGGGGCCAAGTTTCGCTGCAATATAAAAAGGGCCTACCCATAACTGTTGAAACTTCGTGTGCTTCCCCTTTTCAGCATGCGGGTGATCCCACTTAAGAACCAAGTCTCCCACTTCAAATTATTTTGTTCCAGCTTTGTGCTTATCAAACCACCTTTTCACTACATCCTGTTGTTGCTTAAAACATTCTTTGGCCCTAGATCTAGACTCTTCCACCTTCAAAAGATTATAGATTCTAAGTTTCAGGAGTTTGTTATCTGTGCCTCTATACTCTTGGGCTATTATGGAAGATGGTAGCATAATGTTAGGAGGAAGTATAGCCTCTTTTCCATAAACAAGGGTATACCGTGACACACCTAAGGAATTCTTGGGTGTGACCCTATCAGCCCAAAGAGCATTCGGTAGTGCTAAATGCCAACTTCTCTAGTTTTCTATGAAAGTCTTTTTTAAGATCCTAATCAAATTCTTGTTTGTAGATTTTGCCAAACCATTTCCTTGTGGGTAGTAATTGGCATAATAATTCAACTTAATTCCTCTTTCATGAGCAAATGCAATTAATCTAATGGAAGAAAAATAAGTAGCATTATCGAAAACCAAGGAAATTGGAACCCAAAACCTGGTCATAATATGATCCTGCAAGAAATCCATGACCGCATCTTCATTGAATTTACGTAACGAAATGGACTCGACCCATCTAGTAAAGTAGTTAATTGCCGTTAAAATATATTTGTACTATAAGGAAGAATTTGGTTTTATTTCTCCAATGATATCAATTCCCCACTGCTCAAATGGTTCCACTATCATCACGGGATTCAATGGTCCTGCTTCTTTGGCTTGTATCCCCCCACGCCTCTTGTAGATATCACACTTTCTAACATGGGCATGAGCATCCTTGAACAGCATGGGCCAATAGTATCTGTCTCTGAGAATCTTGTGGGCAGTCGTATCTCCAGAAAAAAGGCCTCCAACAGGCCCTTCATGTAACTCAACTATGACCTTTTTTGCATCTTCTTTCTCTAAACATCTGAGAAGGACTCCATCATAAGTTATCCTGAATAAAATTCCATCAATGATCTGATACGCAGCTGATTTAAGGCACAATGCTCTTTGCTGCTTGGAATTCCAATGTTCTGGCAACAAACCTTCCTGAAGGTAATGAACAAGGTCTCGGTACCAGGAATCTGGAGCTGTGAAAAGAGGACATACATCCATCATATGTAATTCAGCTTCATTTTCCTAATCATTTTCTTCATTGTTTTTACCCTTAGCCATTAATTTGCACAGTCCTTGTCCTTTAACTATGCATGCTGGTTTGAATTCAAGGTCATATTCTTGTAAATCTATTACCCAGTTTCCTCTTCTTTCTCCTAATTCCTTTTGTACGAAAAGAGACCTCACAGCTGAGTGTGGAACTATTACCTTTGTCTGGTTTTTAAGTATGTACGGCCTGAATTGTTTTACCACTTTGAAGACTACATAAGCTTGTTTATCTAACCCTGGGTAATTCAATTCGGCCCCCTACAGACCAGTGCTCATAAACGATATGGGGAACTCATCTCCCCCATCTTCCTTTTGAGTAAGCACTGCTGCTAGTGAATCGTCAGAAGCGAAAGTGTACAAAATAAAATCCTTCTCAAAATATGTACTTTTGAGAGAGGGTGCATGAGTAATAGATGTCTGTATTTTACTAAATTCATTCTTCTCTGCATCAGTCCACTTGAATTGTACACTTTGTTTCACCATTTGCTGCAAAGGTTTAACAATTTGAGCGAAATCCGGCACAAACCTTCGCACAAAATTTATTGTCCCCATGAATGATTGCATCCCTTTTTTGCTATGGGGTAAGGGGATCTGTTCAATAGCTTTGATCCTTTCTGGGTCTATGGAGATCCCCTTTTTAGAAACCATGTGACCCAGTAGCTTTCCTTCTATAACAGAAAACACACATTTCCCTGGATTCAGTGAGATGCCATATTTTCGACAACGCTCAATTTTTTTTTTTAAATGGAATGCGTGTTCTTCTCTCTTCTTTGAAAATATTGTCACATCGTCGAGATACATTACAACACTACAGTCAATTAGACCATGGAAAGCTATATCCATAGCCCTATAGAAAGTAGCTCTAGCGTTAATGAGTCTAAAGGGAATCCTTTTGTAAGCCAAAGTTCCCCATTTTGTTCTGAATGTAGTCTTAAGTCTGTCTTCTTCAGATACTAACACTTGATTGTAGCCAGAGAATCCATCTAATAATGAAAATAACTTAGAACCTGAAACCCTCTGTAATATCTGTTCGATGGGCGAGACTGGATAGTTGTCTTTGTCTGAAGCACGATTTAGGTTTTTGAATTCCACACATAGTCTGATTTCTCCAAATTTCTTCCTTACTGGTACCAAATTTGAAACCCATTCCAAGTGTCTAACTTTGAATATAATTTTGGCATCCAATAATTTCTTCACTTCACTCAAAATTAATGGCTCTAGTTTTGGATGCATCTTCCTCAAAGGTTGTTGATAAGGCTTGACTCCTGATCTAATAGGAATGATGTGTTGTATAATATTGGTATCATATGTTTTAAGTTCTTCATATGTCTAGGAAAATACATCTTTGTACTGTTTGAACAAACTAATGAACTTATTTCTTTCACTCGAGGAACAGCACTTTCCCAAATTTACATATTTGGGTTTAACTTCAGTTCCCAAATTTATCAGATCGAATTGCAAAGACGAGATGTGAGTTTTGACATTTGCTGGTCTTCTGAACTTGCTGTCTAAATCAAACATACGCTCTAGCATCCTGACCCCTTTAGGAATGAAGTTGTCAAATTTTAACTCAGCTTGGTGTTCTTCATCATCGATAATTGCCCCTTTGAAAGTTTCATCATTCATTAAACATTCCAAGATTTGTTTATCATTATCAAAAACTCATAGATTAGTAATAATGTATGGAACCAAAGGCTTGAAAAGTAATTCAATAGAACACTTGTTATCCATAGGCACAAGCCTTGCAGTCAAGATAGCTAATAAGTCAGCTGCTGCATTCTTAAGTCTAGGAATGGATAAAATATTAAATGCATAAAAATTTGTCAGCAAATCCCATACTTCATTTTGATAAGCTTTTAAATGAGGTGAGATGCAATGTATCTATTTTTTAATCTGTTTTACAATTATTTCAGAATCCCCATATACTTTCAGATTTTCTACTTTTAACTCGATTGTTTTTCTAAGTCCTTGAACTAATTCTTCATATTCAGCTGTGTTATTGGTACATTCAAACTCTAATCTGCATGAAAGAAAATGTCTATTATTCTTTGGATCAATCAAGACACAAGCAGCTCCTGATCCTTCCAAAGTTTTAGATCCATAAAAAAAAAGCATCCAAAAACTATCTACTTCTATTGTACTTGAATCAACATCTACATCTGAAACTAATTCTACTATTTTACAGTCAAATTCATCAGCTCGTGAAAACCGAAGGAGATCAGGTTGTGTGTCTGGTGTGCCGCTGACTTCTTCCGCTTGGTAGTTTCTCGGTTCTAGTTCAATGAAGTAATTCTCCGATACATAATTCACTGGTTCATTCTTACCCTCCAGCTGAGTAACATTGTGCTTCATGTGGGGCTCTCTTAATACTTTAATTTGATTGGGCCTTCCATTATAAGGCAACCAAAGATGTGACCAATCAGAAGCAAAATACCCATTTAGCTTTGCTGACCAATCCCGACTCAAAAAAAGTCCATAAGCTTCAGGTATGTCTGCTACTACAATATCTATGAACTGACATACCTTTTCATTTGAATATAGTCGAATCAAAACATCCTCCATTTCCCCAATTACCTTCACATTTGTTCTATCTAACTGTATAACTTGCCAGGTAGATGGTTTAGGCTGTCCATTTATCTTTTTGCAAACTTAAAGCGGCATAACATTTACTGATGCCCCTGAGTCCACTAAACAGTTGTGTACGTTATGGTTGAAAATTTCAAAAGTCAAGAGAAATGGTGGAGTTTTGCATTTAGGCTTACCTCCCACACTTGCTTCACCAATTTCCTCCTCTTCTGGTTGATTGTCAGTGGGAAGCTTTTCTTCAGGTATCTCAAGTGCTTTCAATAATTTTTCTTTCTGCTGCGGCACATTACACATCTCAAATAGTGAAATATTTGCCTTTACCTTTTTTATATCCTCCAAAATGTCATACTCCATCTTATGTTCTACAAGATTTTTTTTATATTATTGATCTTCTCTTCAATGGGTTTAGTAGGCATGTTAATCTGCTTTGGATTTTGACTAGTAATGGTAAACTCAAGAATTTTATTAGCTGTAGTGCTTTTCTTAAATTTCTTTACATTCTTCTGGAGTCTGTTAATTTTCAAGATTATTAACCTGTCTTCTTTTATCAACCCTTGGCTTCTCATTTTCACATTTGCTTCTGATATGTCCTCATGTCTCAAATCAATTTCCTTTTCGGTGTCAAACATCGAGACACAGTCCCATAAAACGATGGAATCATCCTCTTACTTTTCTGTTGATTTGCTATCATTTTATTCCTCATCAGTTGCCTATGTTAGTTTTGAGTCTAGCAACTGATTCATCACTAATGTCATTGAATTTATCCATTGAGGACATTTTTTTTCAAAATGGGGCTGCTGGTGAAAAGTGCAAAAGTTATCCATACCTACCTCCGTTAAGTTCATTGATGCAGGACTGTGTGGAGGAGGTTTGGACTGATTGTTATCTTCTCTCCTTTTATAATAAGGCTTGGAATATTTATGAGCTTCCTTTTCCTTTTCCAAATATATTATTCTATTTGAAAGCTTCTGCATCATCTTTACCACCCCTTCAAAATCATGAGACTGCTCCTCATTAGGCTTAGTAAATAATAAAGATTTCTTACCAAGAGTTTTTTTTCCAGATTGCTCAGGATAATCTTCAATTCTCTCTCTTTCAGCTTCTACTCTTTCGGCTTCTTCATACGTTTCTAATAATGTAGATTTGGATTTCATCTTGGCATGGCATGGACAAATCAGGCCCTAAAGCTGAAGTATAATACTCAATCAAAACTTTATCTGAGGGCTTATCAGTTTCAGAAAAAATCTTAAGATAAGCAACAAACCTTTGGGTGAAACTATGCACCTTCTCTTTTCTTTCTTTCTTCAAAGCACACAGTCCTTTCATTAGTGTTGCATGGGTTTTCTGGGCTGCATATTTATTTCTGAATATCCTTTCAAAAGTATCCCAGTTTGGGATTGAGTTCGCAGGTACACCAAAATACCATGAGGCTATTGCCCCTTTCAAGGTATGTGTAAAAAGTCTGCAGACAACATCTTCATGTTCTCTAGCCCTTAATCCTTATATGGCCAAGTAGAAGATTTGCAAGTGGTCATCTACTAAAATCCTCTCACTTGGGTCAAATTTGGGCAGCATTTTCTCAAAATCCTGAGGTAAGTCATGCAAAGGAGGTGTTAGATTTAGAGGTGATCTGGCTTTCCAAGCAGGTTGTGGATTTGGTGAGTTAGGTGGCTGATTTGCATTTATGCCCGCCATGAGTCTGGGTGGAGAGTGAGGTGGCGAATGAACAGGAGTATTAACAGGTGAACCGTAAGGTGTATTTGGGCCCACTTGATTCAAAGGTTGAACAACTTCATGTAATGTTGTTTCTACCAATTCTTCCAAATCTCCAACCAACACTGAGTCTTCCAATACAGGACAGTCTTTTTTCTTATACTCTCTTCTGGGTAAATCAGGGATAATCGGTAACCCTCCAATACTTTTCACATAATCCCTGGTATGTCTTCTCAAATCATTAACAACCTTGTTATCAACAGAATACAAGTGTTCCTTACAATTCTCTTCAGGAATCGGATTGGGAAATGAACTGCTTTCTGAACTATCACTGGTGGAGTAGTTTCAAGGAAATGAGTTTCCTCGGCCAACCATGCACTGGTGGCCCTCCCTCTAGTGTCAAAAAATATTGATTCCTGGGAAATAAAAGGCGACAACAGCAAGGGATTCTCCCCAGTAAATGTTCCCAACTAGCCTGTTACTGTTTGGTATGGGGAATCCATCCGGTTTGCGGTCCGACTACCGTAGGTCAAGTAACAAAAATAAAAGGTTTTACCGGTTGCAGCCCGGTCCACTGTGTATATTTTTGTGTTTTAGTTTTAAGTATGATATGCAAGTTCCTATCTAAAATGCATATTGATAGAGAATAGGAGGAGCGATCACAATGTGATGCGCAGGTTCTTACCTCTCATCTTAAACTCTCTCACATCTAAATCACACACAACAAGAATATAAAAACTAACTATCTAACTGTCCCTAGGGAGCAATATTATCATTTAATGAGTAATGTATTACTGTTCATGCATTAAGAGAAATCATAGGTATCTATTCTTATTTCGAAACACATAAACATGAATAGATAGATGAACAACAAGATAGCTCATTGTTTGTGAAAACATTCATTACTCATAGTGGAAAATATCATAAAATAAACCAGAGAACATTTATACAAGAACATAGGTTCAACAAGTTAGAATGATCTCATAGTTAATGAATAAAAGCTGAAAACAAAATAGTTCCCCTTCAACATCATCCATTTGCACAGCATTTGAACATTCCACCAAAGCTTTCTCCAACAGGAAAAATTGTAATTTTCTATCGCAAAATGAAATAGTTCCTCTTACAACATGTCCTCACAAGTCTAACTGGGAAAAATTCCTTTCTCGTATCTAATTTTCCTATACTTATACTACAAGCAAACCCTTGGGATGCCCCTCGGTGACCTTTGGGTTCTTCAACCATTTAATCTCACAATTTTGTCCTTTTGTGAGTGCTCATGATTTAGACAATACATTACATTTCATTAAAAGTTAATAGTAGTTTTATATCGAGAGACCAGCTCAATCAGTGATCAACGTTTCCTTGATCCTCTGCTGCTATCGAATCCGTCGGTCCTGTTTTTTATCTTGCTTCTCTATGCTTCATCCTCTTCTTTCCTTGCTGCCTCCCTTCTGCTTTGGCTTCTAGATATATCTTGTTGCAGTAGTCACCCTGTCATGAACATAACATATTTCAGACCATCACAGTAACATAAACTGCACTAATACATGCATTCTATAAAATGAACTATAAACAGTATTAATGCATGAAAATAAAGAAATACAAGGCAAAATAAATCCTGAAAGTTTATGCTTAAACCCTTGTTCAAAACTTAAAACATATGCCCGATAGAACAGATACTTCCTCCCAATACAGTCCACATCTAAAGAAAGCATGAACCAAGACAAAGTAACGACCATTCTTCTAAACACCAAAACCTCAAACCGCGTTCTTCAACTCAGACAACCTTAACATCGACCCACGCCCACGGGAAATATCTGCCATTCTATAGAACAATGTAAAAACACCAGGAAGGTGGTAAAAAACCCCATCGACAGTGCTAAGCATCGAGAAGATAACCAACTTTGGCAGGTGATCATAGTACAACATAGGGCTATTAGTTCATTAAGCCACTGCAACGGTGAAAACCATACAAACAACAATTTCCCCGATCAACATAAAAAACATCTGCGAGTGGAAGAACAGAGGACTCCGGTAGCATAGTCCTGTTCAAAGCCGCAATGGCGAGAGACAAACAGACAAAGGGCTCCGTGGCAACCGAGAACATCAGTGAAATAAACACTAACCACAGCCTTAGACCATGGAAACACTACAGTATTGGATGACTAGCTCAAAGAGGAGCCGCAACATCGAAAGTCACACGGACTAAGGGTTTCACAAAAATAGAAAACACCTACGAAAATCAAACCATCGACAAAAAATATAACAAAAAAAATCGAATGGTTAGTCCGCTCAGCAGCTGCAATGGTGGAAAGCAATCAAACTACAGCTTTCGATCAGAGCTATAAAATTTTTCGATAGCGAAAAGAAAAAACAATGAACCCAAAATCAACAAGGATAAGCCCTAATCCATCGGAACGTTTATTATTAAGCTTCCGCAATGGCGGCTGTATAGAGGACTATGGTTGTGATTCATAGTTCATACAACTTTTGAGAGCTAAAAGGTTGAGATAAACATCTGTAAGTCAAAACTCAAATTCAAATCAGCAGCATCAGCAGACAAAGATATTCATTCAACAATCAACCTCAAAAGATGAAACTCGCAACAGAGTCAAACAATTTCAATAAATCTAAGCAAGACAAAATTTAAAGGAGGGTCCCAAAATTTTAAGAAATTTGGGAAAATGTTACAGCTGCAACAAACCCTAATATTCTTCCTATTTTTTTCTTAGAAAGGAGGTTAGATGATGTAAAATGAAAGGATAGGCTAAGTAGGGAAACTATGCTCTCAAAAATACAGGTTCTCCAAAGAAACAAGTCTCAACCAAGGAACCTCCTTCTTTGAGCTTCTTCATTACTCCTCATCTCAATGGATTGGTGCTTTCTAGTGCTTTAACACTTTCATTCTGTTAGGTTTGTTTTCTTTCATTTAGGCATTCCTTGGGGATTTATTTTTTCCTCCTCCTTGTCATCTTTGTCTATGGTATTCATTTTACAATTCCATGCATCAATTTGATCTTTATTGAACATGAATATTTATATTAAATTAAATCAAGTATTATACACAAAATATTATATATATATAACCCTAAGGAAGATTTAATGGTCACTAAAATCATTTTTTCCCCATGATTGTTTTTTAAGGATTTATGACATACATGCCTACTCATTTCCTCTTTCTATTTTTTCGCCATTAATAGATTGACCTCCACAATCGTGTTGGTCTAGTCCCCTTGACAATCATAATTAAGCACAAATACCAGATTCGGCCCTAGGATTAACCACACCCAAATCATATTCTTGAATTATTCCACCTCGTTTTGACTAATATAAAGTTGTTTACGTAGGATAATGTAGGATAATGAGGGTTATTTAGGGTTAGGGTTTTGAATCCCTGATTCCTAATTTTGGGATGACTGGCACACTCGTATAGAATTCTTCAATCAATTCAGATTGCACACTCATTCTTGTAACCTTGTAATTAAGCAATCAACTACCACTTGGGATCTCATCACCTTTGCACCTTCACCCAACCCGAGACTTGTCAAAGCTAACCTAAAATGAAACGACACTCCCCCTAGTGGCACTCATGGCACATAAAGTAACTACTTCTAGGTTTGAACTTGCTCTATTTTCCTGCTCTTTTTGCTATAGATCGTATGTCTACTTAGTGGGACACCAAATCACATTAGTTATTGTTACCAGACATAGAAACTCAGTATATTATGAAAATATGATTTTCAAATTTTCAAAAACTTGAAATTAAATTTAAGTTTAAGTTTAAATTTAAAGAAGAAAAATCTAAAATTAATTACCATTTTACGCAATATTACATACATAAATATTTTATTATTAAATATTAAAATATTTATAAAAAAAAATTCATAAACTACTATATAGTTATAAAGTCAAAAAACTTTTGATTAGAAAGAGAAAATTGTAGTGTACGTAAGGGTTGATATTAAATTACTTGTTAATAATACATTAGTGGTATCTTGTAACAACTATTTTTACAATGATCAAGGTGTGAATAGGGAGTCCAAAATGATATGTGGAGGTGCAACATGCTCCTATATAGTGTGCCTCCATTCTATTGTAGTTTGAAGAGATGTTGGCGAGTGTGGTTTGTACATTCGCCTAGTGCAAGGTGAGAGCAGCAAGGTGTACACATCAAAGGGATGGGGTAGGATACATAAGATGCTTTGTACATTAGATTTAGAATTATTCCCTGGTGTGAGTGATATTTGATGTTTCCATTCCCTTTTTCCATCCCCTTGGTTTCATCAAATCATTGAGGAAGGCATGATATATGTTAACACCAAAAAATGGTTAACTACTTCATCTACCTCACCACATGGCTCATTTGTCCATTTGCCTACCATATTTCCCTGAAAATCCCATTAAAAAGCCTCCAAAAGGCCTAAAAAGCCTCCAAAAGGC